>MQRK01177928.1:115057-130100 GCA_001938485.1 Girardia tigrina
GGGCATTTCCAGCAGTTGTTGTGACTCTTTTCTTGTTATTTTTAATAAATTAAGAGACGGTCATTGTTCTTCACATAAAATTGACTATTCAAAATATTTTGTTATTAATTTTTAGAACATAGGATATCGTTCTTGTTTTGAAATTGCAGGTGCACAGTTACTTTTTGAACGCACTGTATAAAATTGAAATGTTAGAATTAATTTTGCTTGGCGCAATGGCAGAGCAGTCATGATAAAAATTCAAATGGTATTTGAAATCTTTATTTTAGTAACAATTTGTATATTAATCTTTTTTTTAAAGGTACACTGTAAAAATCGGGGTTTTTCCAATAATGAGTACACTGCGAAATTTATAGTATAAACTGTATTCGTATAAGTCGATTTTTATCATTAAAAATATAAAGAATGCAGAACACACTTTATGGTATAAATGAAATATATTACCACTACAATTCAACGAATAACTATAACTCAAATAAAGTAATAAGCTCACAACAATGATAAGTCATGTTTTGTTCAAAAAGCCAATTATAATTAATAATCGTTAATATGACTGAAGAGATGGGATCCTTAACCGTCACAATTGCTTTGATGAAAGAATTTAACACCACCTCAAGATTTTTGAATATTGAAGTTTGTATATAGAAAATATAGCTTTCTTGATGAAATGAGCTCTGAACAATGTAGAAATTCTCGAATATGGGAGTCGTGAGTGCCAAAAATATCACTGAGTTGTTTCCAATGGAAAACGTCAAATTAATAAAACAATATTTTATTATAATTTTATTTCAATTATAATTTTATTTGCACGATAAAAAAATCCGGATGATAATTTTCTATTAAAAACAATACTCATCCATTAAAAAATATATTTATAGACAATATATTTCGATGGATCTACCGTCATCTTCAGGTCACTGAATAATAATCAATTCACCTGTATATAAATACAAAAAGGATGATTACGTAATCGATTGCATGAAATCATGCTAATCAAAAATTCTCAATAAACTGGTTGAGACTTCCAATTGAACGTTTATTTTAGGGCAACGTGACCTAATTAACAATGCTTCACACGACACTCTCTCCCAATAACTGTCAAAATGCTTACACAGAATTTCGAAATTATCAATATTAACTAAAAACTCGAAATAATTTTTTCTCCAAAAATACGAATCAATGTTGTCAATACCATATTTCATTTAATTAATTATCAATATATATCTGTCAATTTTACCCTTTTTTAACTATAAAATAAAAAAGGAAGTATTTTAAGAGGAACATCAGAAACTAAAGACAGTAAAGAAATTTTCAGTAAAGCGTAGCGGTTTCAGAAAATCTAAACAACTAATTCGTTCAATGTTTATAATGCTGTCAAACATCAGAAGTATAAAGGGAAGCAAATTCAGAGTGACAGAAATGAAAAAGTAATTTACGAAATTGCGTATTAAAATGAAATAAGAGCTAAAAGAGATTAGAATTTTCGGAAAAAAATCAGATCACAATCAGATCTTAATAAACGACAATTGATATTTCATTAGAAAACTCAAAATCAAATGCTGAGTGTAGTGACCTACCCAAACAGAAATATATTAGTATTTATATTAAAATTAGATATATTTTATTTATTTCATTTTCATATATTTGTAGTGTTTGTTTACAGACTTTACTTTGTGATAACTACTCCTGTGCTTTTATTAAAATAATTTTATCTAATTATTTATGTACAGTGGTTACTAAAAGTTTAAGATCCCTTTAGAATTTTTTTATTTATTTCTGAATTTTAAGAACGAGAAGTTGACTAAAAAAATTATTAGACTAAATATTTAGCAAAATATTTAGATATGCTTAGCAAGGATTTATACAGATCGATTTGAATAAATAGTAAGTAGGACCACCCTTTGTAGCCATTACCGCATGGAAGCAGTCAGGTGTTGAATTCATCAAATGCTTTCACCGCTCCTCAGTAATCGGTTCCGAAAAATACTTTGATTTGAGCTTTGAGATCATTAAGTTGATGTTGGTCTGAGGTCTTGCCCTCTTGATGAAACCATTGGCATACTTGCCTGCAGTATGATCTGACGCGTTATCATGCTGAAATATTGCACATCCCTATTCTAGCAGTGCTACCTGAATGTTTTCCTGCAGCATAGGGAGATAAATGATAGTTGTTATGGTGGTTTTAGGAAGCATAAATCACAACGGACCAACTTAATGTATTAATATGACTCCCCAGACCATCACTGTGGGCTTCCTGTCTCTTTCGAATGGTATTGAGCCACTAAGCTCTTTAGAGGGTCCACCCAAACTAAAGAGTGCTAGCTGTCCCCCGATAGGCCTCCTACGGGGACGGAGTGCTTAAGTCTCCGAAATTTCTTGGGCTTCCTTGTTGCAAATGACCAATCATGGATTGTGGTACAATGATTGAGCATCCCTTTGGCTGTATTGGTGGACTTGGTACAGTCGCGAAAGGGACATTTAAACTCTCCTCTCGCATTTGGATCTGCGATCCTAAAAGACAAATGTATATCTTCGGGATAAGTCGTTTGTTCCACCACCGTTGAAATAGTCGGGGTGAATATTGTTAACTGAAATTCGGTCGTTTGGATGAGTGTGGGTTCTTCGTCTCTGTCTGGATTGTCGCTTCTTCTGTTGGATTGCGCTGATGATTCTGTCGGATTTTCATTGATGTTCTCCCTCACTTCTATTCAATGATCTTTACTCAGATACCTCGTAAACCATCCTTTCGTTTTGTAACTTTTGATGCATTTGGTACATTTGAAAGGTTTTTCATCTTGTGGAAGCTGAAGCGGGATACTTACTGTGGATTCCGTGTGATCCCAAATGAGATTTTTATTAGCTCCTTTTGTTCAGCGAACTCTTTAAAGCAACCTTCTATCGTACATTGAAAGAGTTTATCAATTTCGGTAGATTGGCTCTTGTTCTGTTCTGCTTCCCTTCTCTTATTAAGGAGTTGATGTATTGCTCTCTTTCTATAATGGGATCTTCGTGGACAATGTGGTGTATGAAGTTTTCATACGTTGCACTATCCTCAAAGAGCCACTGTATATCCACTCTGAGGCATTCGGAGAGAGCTTGCTTCTTTCTCCCACTGATCTTCTTTCCTATTGAAATTGTTGCTCTCCACACACCTCATAATGTTTGGTGTATCATAGGTGTCAAACCTGCTATGATAGGCAAGTCTTCTGCTTGCAATGATGTTCATCGGATGGAGGAGTCCAATGTCGATAGTATCCATCAGTATCTTCTCAGTCTTCTGCACTCTCATGATTGTGAGAGTACACAAATTGTGAAAGGCAGCCAGCTTCTTGATTTTTTTTACCTGTTCGCCAACTCTCACAACTGTAGCATACTACGGAAAGTATGCAAGAACTGACAATCTTCTTCTTGTTCCGTAATGAGAATTTGGAGCGCCGCAGAACCAGTTTAAGGTCCCTAATCTTCTTGGTACCTTTTAGTATTCTTTCTCTTATCTCATCTTCAGCGGTTCCATTTGAGGAGATTGTGGAACCCAAATAGACAAATTTTGATATCCACTCAATACCAGTCTCAAGCTGTGTTACTAGTGTCCGGCGGAGAGAACTTTGGTATCTCCGTTTAGGTTTATAACTTTGGTTTTATTGATATTGATCTTTAGTCTAAATCTACAAATGAGTCATTCAGTAGATTTATGTTTCTGATAAGATTGTTCTAGTCAGTGTATATTAGGCAGAGATCGTCCGCGTAAGCCAATCTGTTGATCTCGAGGCAGCTTCCATCTTCAGTAGTCATCTTTGCTTCTCTTGAGAGACAATTCAATATCGTTCGTTTCAGGTCTATATCGAAGACGATATTGAATAGGAGCGGACCTAAAACATAAGCTTGTCTAACTCTTTTGTTCATATTGAAGGTTTTATAAGTAATATAAATATTATAAATAAATATTATAAGTAATATTATAAAAAGTGGTATTTAAATTTGTAGGTATTTATATCAAGGTAATTTTTAAATTAACAGTTGTGAATTAGTTTTAGAAAAATGCTATTCATAGGATTTAAAATGAATTTTGTGAGCACAAAGTCCCTTAGGAGTTTTAGTTGGAGCAAAAAAACGAAGACATCCAAATAACTTTAATGAAATTGAAATTAATTGAAATTTAGAAAATGTCAAATAATAAATAATTAATATTAATTCAAATTTGAGTAAACCAAATAAAAAAAGTAAAAGATCGAATTGTCTTGTATTGTGAAAAGATTTTAAAAGAAATATCAATGTAAAATAAATAAATCATAAGTCAAGATATTTTTATTTGTTTAAAAATATAATTATAATTTAAACAATGTTTTTTGAATTATATAATTGAAAATTACAATTATATTTAAAACCAAAAAATATAACATTATTTCATGCATAAATAAATAATTTCTGATGATAAATATAATCAGGGCTTAAATTAATTTCACTCAGAGAGAGAAAAGAAAATACATTAAAAATATAAATATTTTTTTAAATACAAAATAAACGAAGCATGAAATTCTGAAATCTCTTAAAACAAAGCAAGAATGAAGTTTTATTTATAATATTTAAATTATTATATTATTTAAAACTTAACTGACAAATTTTAATATGTTAAAAATAATTTTTAATCTTTAAAAATGAGGAAGTACTCAATATGTATAAAGTTACTTCTAATTTATTCTTAAAAACCTTTTAGTAACTAGATTAATATAATATTTAATAAAAATAGTAAACATAGATTATTTTTCAATTTATTAATCATTATCCAGAAAATATAAATTACATTACGAAAGGCGAAAGGAAACCTATGTGAAAATGTTTGGATAGATTAGTTTTCCTTCTATTATTCCACATCCCAGGAGAATAAATGTTTTAAGACACTTTTTATATATAATACCAGATAAATAAAAATAGTTATAAATGTAATTTATACATATATCAAAATATACAAATTATATATGTAGATATTTTTTAAATATATAATTATTAAATATAACTTATTATAGAAACATTTTAGTTTGACAATTCATGTTTTAGATAAGCTATTTTTCGAGAGGAAATATGAATACTGTATAAATAAATATCCTTATATTTTAAATTAATATTTTATTTATTTATTTTTTGTTTTGAAAGCCATCAAAATTTATCAAATGGTAGAAGATAGGAATATTGAAAAAATGGCTTTATATTTAATAACCATATAATTAACCACTGTACACATGACTAAATATATAAGATCATAAATATTAAAATAAAAGCTATTTTTATTTTTCAAAAACTGTTTTTGGTAATAATATGAAATAAACAAGTTTGCAGTTTTTCTTTAAAAATTATTTAATACATCAAATACAAAATTTCATCAAACATATTATTTTATAATTGAGAGAACTTTATGTAAATAGTGTATGGATGTGGTATGCTTATTTCAGTGTCCTGAAATTGGATTTGTGACCCAGTTTGGAAAATTGTCGCTTCATTCTATTTGCGATAACTGATGATTCATACTGAATTTACATTTTAAAATTAACGAAAATTTAATAATCTGATAAAAATTAAATTTAAAAAGTAATAATACAGGAAAATTTATAATATAAGTAATGTTTTCACACATTAAAATATACATGTTTAATGTTTTAATTAAAGTCATTTAAGAGGTTTGAAAAATTTAAAAATTAGTTACTTTGTATAATTTTATTAAAAATTTTTAGACTAAAAGAATACTAAATGTCATAAAATTTGTTAGAATACCATTATTAAAATTTCAGAAACTACACTAATTAGAATGATGGTCAATGGTGAAAGAACTTCCGAGAGTTGTGGTGATTCCAATGTTAATAAATGTTTTCATAGAGTAGGTGCCTTACAGGGTTTTTCATTGAAATTCGACAACGTTTCATGGAAACTCGACAAAATTGGAGGAGTCAAAAATAAAATTATTAAAAATAAAGTAATGAATTTGAAATCATAAAAATACAGAGATATGATGTAAAAACTACAAATATATTGTTTATTTTTTAACCGAATATAAAAAAATCCATTAATAATCAGTAAATTAGATTTTGTATTATATAACGATATTTCTTTATGATTGTTAAATTCTTCAGCAGTTTAAATATCTTAAAATGAGAGAAACCAAAACAACATCTAATGAAAATCGACAAAGAATTATTGAATCCTATTTAAAAGTCAATTCAGCCAAGAATATCGCGGAAGTAATGGACTTGAAGAGAACAACGGTACAAACAGTAATTTCAAAATATTTAAGTTCTGGAAAAATAAATTCAGAAAAGATTGCAAATGGCACAAGAGCTAAACTTTCAGATGAAAAGTAGGCTCAAATAACGGAGTGAGTTGGAGAAGATTGTACTCGATCTTTAAAAGATCTTTCGAATATGGTTCAAAACAAATTTGATATATCTGTTTCTCGATCTACAATTCACAGGATACTGGAGGGATTCAATTTTACATTCAAGAGATTAAGTTTGGTCCCATTCAAAAGAAATGACGAAACTACTATAAGACTTAGAAGAAGCTACGCCATATCTTTTTTAAACAAATTGAATTCTTATAATGAAAATCAGATATTTTTTATCGATGAAGTCGGTTTTTCTTTAGCAATGAAAACAAATTTTGGAAGATCAGAAAGAGGTACATCTGTCAACAAAATTGTCGCTTCAGGGAGATCTCGTAACTTATCGATTTGTTGCACAATGACAAAAAATGAAATTATATATTATTCATCGCAAGATTATGCGTTTAACACCGACACATTCTATGATTTCATAAGAAATCTGGTTGAAAATCTCATACAAAAATATTGTATCTGGAGTTTTTGTCATGGATAATGTAAGGATTCATCATGCGACAATTATTAAAGAGTTAGTCGAAGAAAGAGGATTTGAAATGCTATATCTACCTCCATATTCATCTTTCCTTATTTCGATCGAAAACATGTTTTTAAAGTGGAAGAATATAGTTAAAAGATCTAACTAAAGAAGCGAAAATGAACTCCTTGAAACAATAAGAAATGGTTCGCAGTCAATCTCAGCCACGGACTGTCAAGGATATTGGATGGACATGTTTTCTGACATTCTGAAATCTGTGAATAATGAAATAATAAATAATTGAACTTTTGAATTTTTATTGTTTAAATTTTATATTATTTTTTTTTAACAAAAATTCTTTATTTTATAAATTTTTTTATAAATATAACAGTATGATTATATTTTTATTCATTTATATTTTATTCATATATTTTTTCAAAAAAATTATTTCAAATCCTTTACTTTTTTAATTATTTAATTTTTGACTCCTTCAATTTTGTCGACTTTCAATGAAACAGTCGAATTTCAATGAAAAACCTTGTAATATTGCTTAACAATAATATTGCTTAAAATATAAAAATATTTATGGGAAAATATATTGTAAGGCCATGAATAATTATGTTCATATATAAATATCCATGTAGAAAGTGGTTAAGAATTTGATAGACAAAATCAATATTACAATCAATACATTTTAACATATATTTCAGTTTTTTGTATTATATCAAGTCAGATTTTAAGTATTTTATACTTCCTGAATTAAGAATTAATTATATTTTAATTCGCGATTTGTAACACTATAAAACACATTGTTCATTTAGAGTCAATAGAGTTGAAAAATTAAAAGGATAGATTGACCTAACATTTGCCAGCCATTAGATGTTCTTACTATTTACTTCCCAAATTGTATGATATTTATGATGATCAATTTAGATAAATATAAAACAGTCAAAAGAGAAATTGATAAGTTCAAATCTTTACGTTAATAATGTTCCTTTATGATTTTTAATTAGCTTGTTCTGGTCTTTAGAAGATTTAATGACAACATCTATTGACCAGTGATGTTTAGAAATGCATCCTTTCCTTTTACAAAATCCTTGTTTTTTTTACATCTTACGGATGCATGACCCTCTCTAAAACATAATCTCCTTTCTATTAAAACTTCTTTCCTTTCTGTGGTGTCCATTGTTAAATTGTCTTCAATGTCTGGGATTCTTTACTTCGTGACTTCTCGTACACAGACACTAATTGATATTTCTTTGGCCAATTATGGATTCATCTTGCTATTTTTCCTAGGGTTTACTTCTCCTTATTTTACCATTATTTAAATCTCTTTTTGTGAGTAATGTATATTTAAAGCTTCATATTCCCGCCATAAATTATATGATTTTATTTTCAACTTTAACCTGCTAATTTTTAAAATAAAAAACTAGTTTGAATTAAAATTTTAATGTAAATAATTATTCTGATTCAAAGAAATAAATACATTTATTTTTGGTACGATTAATTTAAAATTTAAAAATTATCTGGGTAAGTGCAACACAATCCAAAATACATTTTTACATTTACAAATACAATCATTACATTTCTCCACATAATGTTCCTTTAAGCATAAAAAGCAATTTATTTCATGTGAGTTATTTTTAAATTCTGGTTTCTTAGAGAGAGTTACAAAGGAAGCCTTTAGCGGCCAATTTTGTGTTGTTCTAAACCCAGTAGGTTTTCTTCTTTCTTTCTTCTCAACACTTTTTCTATTTTAATCCATGTCTAGAAACGTAAAACTATAGGATTTGAATCTGGATCTTTTTGCAAGAATTCTCTCTCTCACTGTAGTAATAAATTTTCTGGTAACCTTTTTAATAATTTCATAGACAAGAACCCTTTTTCGAGAACGTACAGTCGGTGTTTATTGTTTGGTGTAATAACCACAGAGACATTTTTTTTACTTTTATTACGTAGAGAGAAACAGATTTTAGGATTCTGATACAGAGAAGTTAGATTCAAAAGATTTTTTTGTGGATATGTTCTTGGTCTGTGTATTCAGTTAGACTGTTAAGGGACATTAATTTTTCTTTTGATGTAGCTTTAAGGGTGTGAATTAAATTAAAGTCTTTATTTTATGTATGTTGAAAGGAGTTTCATGGTATTTTTATTATTTATTTATATTTTTTTATTTTGGATGATTATTTTCTTTTTTCTTTAAAAAAAACAAATTATGTTATTTAATAATTATAAAATTATAATTTAGTCGGATTATAATTATTTCTCAGTTTGAAATTTAAACGAAGATCGATTAAATTGAATATTGCCAAGCAATATTAATTTCAAACGGAGAGATTATTATTAATCGCTGACAGATATTTTTGTTAGGATTATTTTATGGAACGAATATTTTTTTATTTTTGATTATTTTGGTGGGCGAATTTAATTGCGAATTTAATTGTGATATACGAGACAAATGTAATCAGTCTACTATTATAAATAGGAAGCCTAAAACTATCATTAGCGAACCTAATTGCGATCAACGAAATAAATTGAATCGGACAAATTATTATAAAGAAAAAGCCTAACTGAAGAATAGATCTTGTTTTTAAAGAAAGAATTATATTCCTCTAAAATCACATTGAGAAAATCCACCGAAGTAACTCTATCATTTTACAATTTATTGTTTGTGCCATTAAATAGTTTGTGGTTAAAATACGTGTAACATTTAATCTAAATATTCTGAATATTACAATTTTAATAGTCGAATTTTCTTGTTGAAATGCTAAAATTTACATCTTTTATATATTTTCTTATATGCAATAACGATTAATAAATTAAGTCAAGTGATCGGTTACTGAAACCTCAAGAAAACATTGAAGCAGTTAGTATTGATCAGTTGACTTACTTTATCACTTAGTTTCAAGATACTCTCCTCAAGTATCCTCATGAAATGGTCCATATCTTTGACGTCGCTATACTTCATAGATATAAGCCGTTTTAATTCATCCAGTAGGCACTGATGCAATCGGTCTTCCCATCCATACCTTTCTTCGAGTCTATTGAGGGAGGCTCGAAGCGTGTCTGGATTAAAACTCATGTTCTTTACAAGCAGAAACGGCTCATCAACTAACGACTGTCTCAAATAAAGAAGCTTCTCATCATCAGAATCGTCAGTATCCTCGATACAAACTTTGAAAGATGTTCTCCATTCCTCAAATTCTCTCAAAGATCTCTGAAGGGTTGCTACTTTCAAGGAATTGAACATTTGTAGTTTTCCTTTAAATCTAGTGTCTGAAATATTATTATTCCCATATATATATATATATATATATATATATATATATATATATATATATAATTTGATTAAAGCTTCTTTTATGTTTTATTTGGACATGTTTCGATGCTTACATACATCATCATCAGCAATATTTGGAAATATAGTATTTTAATATTTGAATAGTTAATATTAAAAATCGGTAAATTCCTGGCTCCTCGGATCAGTGTGAGCGCTACTCGTTATTCAAAGCTAGGTCGTCTAAATGTGTCGAAAATCGCGACACTAATGATATTTAAATATTTTTAAAGATTAAGTAGTTTTAAAATTAATAATTTTAGTTCAAATTTGAATTCTATTAAAAACTGCTTTTTTTAAAAAACGCAAAATTGAAAACAGCATTTAATATTTCATTTTTGAAAAACCAAATTTTATAAAAAAGATTAAAATAATCAACAAATTTAAAAATTAAATATACGTAAAATAATAATTATCATAAATACTTTTTATTGAAATTTTTAAATTAAATATTTTTTTGATTTCATTGAAATTTTAAACAGATGAAAATTTTTTTTAAATAGAGATCGACTGATTGATTATTAATTAAGAAAATATTTTAAAAGTTTGTTTGAAAATTATGTATTAAAAATGTATAAATTGAGTATAGACAAAAATGATTTTTGAAATATATGTTACAAGCATTTCTCAGGATGTTAAACTACACAAAAATTTTAAGAACTTAAATTAAAGTAATAAATGATCCATTGAGTGAGAGAAATATTGATGATCGATAAATATCTACTGAAAATTGAGAAATATGATAATTCAATTGGTACTTCGGATAAGGGACGTAATCGTATAAAACGTTTCATGAACTTTTATCGACTCCTTCAAGCCGATTTTCCACATTACCCAAAAATTTTCAAAAAAAATATCCCTTCACGGGTGAATGAAATCAAAACATGACTTATTTCGTAAATATTTATTCATCAAAAATTCAAATTCATTATTTACACCGTTTTAACTTGATGTAGATAAACAAACGAATTAACAAAATATTAATCACACTTCAAAATTCAACTTTTTACAACAAAAAAAAATTTTCTTCTTCTCTTTGTTTTTTTGTAAATATACATATTAAATTACAATTTTTTTAATTTCTATCAGGAACATTAATAGCTTCGTCGATGGCACATTCGTCAATAAACTGGAAGCCATACAATTAAAAACGCTTTTAGGTATCTAATCCAAAAAAAAATCTTTGAATTCACTGCTATCCTTGATCTCAAATTCATAACAAATCAAGGGAATGAATAATGAATCAAGAATATATATATATATATATATATGAAATTTTCTTTTCAAAAAAATTATAATATTTTATTTATCATAAATAAAAGACAGTCAGATTAATTAACATATTAGAAAAGAAATAAAATGCAAAAATCGATGCCCTATAAGCATCTGCCTCGTCCTCTACAAGTGTTTTTTTTCCAATACGTAATGCGAATGATTAATAATGGTTCATTTGTATATCTTATGGATTTAGAAAATATTACCTACTAATGTAAACGCAGATCATGTATTATTAAAATTTATACTCTTACTTCATATGTATTTTCTGATAATTATTTAAACAATCATATTTTGTACTGATTTTTTAATGACAATTTTAGGAAAACCATTTTTTAATTACAAAATTTTACAAAAATTTCTTAACTCTTATATTATATTTTTGTAGTTATTCATTGACATTTTATATAAGACAAAACGCATTTATTAAATAAATAAATCAATTTAACATATTTGATATTTAATACACTCTTTGTCTTTAATTTTCTAAATTTTAGCAAGAATTAAATATGTTCCTAGTGTTAATTTATTAACCCTCTATCATTTGTTTAATAATGGAATGATAAATAATTTGTTCGGAATAACATTCCGAATTCATTCCAATTAAATTTTTACTTAACCCCTCATTACAAACACATTTATTTACATTATAATAATTTTCCAACCATTCTTGTAGAACCATCATATCCGAACTTTTAATTTCAAACATCACAAACACATACCTGACCTCTTTCATCAGTGGAAAGGGAGTCCGCAACACAACTTTATCAAATATACTGATTTTAATTAATCCAATTACAATCACGCAAGAAAAGGGGAGAATGTTTTCATTACATATCACAAACCCTCGATCCGGAACCAACGAATCCAACCCCAGAGCGCCCCAACCACGCTCTGCTACCAAAAATGTTGCCGCCAGAGCTGGCGCAGCGCGGTAGCGGCGTCTCGGGGCTGGGAAATCAGTGTCTCTGGGGCAGGGGTGGGAAAACACAACGTAATCTCACCAATTCTACTGGCCTGCTTCAAGCATCGATCGAACAGCAGCTTGAACAAGTGACTATCACATCAAAATTTGTTTCGTCAGATGTCTGAAATTGGAGGGTCCGATCGTATTTGTTTAGATTCGCGTGGATCACATCCTTTATATTGATATCGAAGCCCCTCATTCCGTCGATCATGAACTCCATGTATTCATCCTCGAAGCATAGTGTACCCAATCCCATCCCTTGAGACACATCTCCACGTTTTTTACTTCCAATCGCCAATTATCACTGACATCTTTCGACACTTTCTCGAATTCGTTCTCAGAGAATCCATCAAAATAATGGCACATTTTTGTGTGCAACTTGATGCACAACCCGAATTCACGCTCGCAATACATCCATTCCGCTGTTTTGATGATTTTCGATTCAAAATGACCACTTTTGCCGGTTTATTCGTTCTTGAAATGAATCGTTGTCGATAACAATATCAATTTGATCGGCGACCAAAGACTCAAATGCTTGGACGAGATATTCTCGAATGAAAATGTATTCATTTCTCAACGATTTTTGATTTGAATCGATTTTATCAATGAAATAACGGAAAGTCGATTCGAGAGTTATTTTCTTTTTACTTTCCAAATCAAATAAACAACCATCAATTCAAATGTGGAAGACTCAATTCAAAAATATATTTTTTTTCTATTTCTTTCAATATAGTTCACCACTAAATTTTTTTATCGATCGATTTCATAAACAACAATTAATAATAATGAGACACACACCCATTGAATCGAGTCTGACCAATTACGAAACGGTCAATAATTATGTCAAATGACCACGCCACATGGCTTGAATTCGATTCAATTTGAATTTTATGTTAAAATTGTTATTTTTCTTTTTAACTTTTTTTATTATCTTTTTTTATTTATTTAGTTTAATCTTTTTTTCTTTTATTTAATTTTTTATATTTTAATAACTTGTATTATTACAAAATACCACATTAGACATTCATGATTGAGAATAACTTTCTATATAGAAAAAGTATTGATAAAGTCTTTGTCCAAGTCAAAGTAATTATACGAAATTCTTCACAGATTAAATTGGAAATTCGAACTCTTCCACTGAGAATCATTTAAAATCACTCATTTACAAAGGTTATTAATAGAAAAATTAGAGTTGAAAAAACGCAAGTCAGAGTCAAATAAACGAATGGATGGATAAATCGAAACAATCGTACATTGGGTAATTATGTCCGTGATACAGAATACTCTTGATTTGTATTTTTAAACAACTTGTTGGGAACATTTCGAGATGAATCGGGCATGAATTCTTTGCATGGTAATTTGTTAATTGATACAGTACTTCTCGCCTATCTATCATCTCGTAATTCTTCTTCAGTTTAACAAATTCGCCTTTCTGTTTAAACAACTGTTCCAAATCACAAGTCATATGATTCTTTTCGTCACATATTTTCGATTTTTCTCGTCGAACTTTATTCAACTGATTCGTTAAATCTTTTGAATTAGTTTCAGCTTCGTTATTTCCGATTCGCGTTCTTCTTTTTATTTATTTGCAAATAACAATAGTCAAGTTTCCAGTTTTATTATTTTTTTACGAAGATTTGTTGATTGATCAGAGAAGGTTGATTGCAAGTTTTCTTGCGTTTCTTTATGTCTTTATTTGTCCTAGCCTGCTTGTTGATTATTTTTATCCTTTTCTATTAGTTGTTCATCTAACACAGATAGCCGATCGATCAATGATTGAATGTGCTCCTTTGCAACTCTTAGTTCACTTTCGTGTGATCAAAATCCTTGGCTCTGTCATTAATCATGTCTTTATAATAAGGATTTATAATATTTGTTACGTTAAAATATTTTTTTTATTAATTTGTCAATATTTTGATAGTTTAAGGGGCTTAACCCAACACTTTTAGTTGCGTTAGCTTTTTTATACAATAATAAAAAATAATCTTTTACAATGTTGTATAAATGGTTTTTAAAAAAATTTTAAATATTTTTTTGAAAAAAAATATAAATAAAAATATTAAGTCTTAGGTAAATAAAAAGATGGCATTGATGACAATTAGTAATTTCTATAAAATCGATTTTAAAATTATTTATAATGGAAAAAAAGTTATTTATTAAACAAATAAATTATTTATGTTAATTGTAATTCCTATGAAATTTGTTTACTTCCTAAACTTAATCGATAAATGCGAGTAGAATGTTTTTTAAGGACTTGAAGCAATACATTTTCTTCTTCATTAAGTAAAAGAAATGTCGAATCTTCGTCCTATGATACTTTAATTGCAAATTTGAGCCATCTCTAATTAATATATATTAGACGGAATATAATTATTTTGAAATATTTTTTCTTTCACTTATATCCTGTAATCATTTCTATTATTTTAATGAAAGTATTTTAATCAATATGTTTAAAATTATAAATTATTTAAAAAAAACAAAAAAAATAAATATCAGCATATTATTTAAATTATATTATTAAAGTTGTAATATGGAAATTTCTATATATATATATATATATATATATATATATATATATATTGCGCGATTTCTAATGAAAAATACGTAGTAGCTGTTAGGAAT
>MQRK01177938.1:3000-20559 GCA_001938485.1 Girardia tigrina
ATATTGCGAGCCGTTTCTGCTGCTTTACGACTCAGTTTAAATTCGTACAAGAAAATTGCTCGAATTTTAATTTTTTTCCATTATTAATTTAGCACCGTAAATATTCTAAAAAATAACAGATATTCTAAAAATAAATATTCTAAAAAATAATAATGGCTATAGGAATATACAGCTAGGCATAAGATTTCAAATAATATCTAACACTAATGCATTTATACATATCAAAGTAGATAAATAAAATATAAAGCTCAAAAACCACCATTATTTTTCGACCAACCTAATATTAGAAATTGTCAAAAATTAAATCTATTCTGGGTCGATATTTCAGATCCACAACTCAAATTAGTGGTCCAATTAACCTGGTTTGGGTGACAAAATGAAAAGCCGACTCAGAGAAGCATTTTAATAAGTGTGTCGTTATGATGTAACTATGGGATTGCAAGGCTCAGTATTATTTTCAGATAACTTTTCAGACATTTTCGAAACTTTATTTAATAACAAAAATATAAACAATATTCAAACAAGTTTCTTTTCATCATCAGTGCTGATGACCATTCTGAGTCGGATCGTTGAATTATGTTTTTTTCTAATAACTCTGAAAATATTTCTTCCGCTACTTCCAATTCGTTTATAGGAAGTTGTCTGATTTTAGAGTGTACGGGTTGTCCATTGGTGTAGATGTGATGTTCTGTTTGGTTATTTATCTCAGATTTTGTCTTTTTTTCACTGTCTTAAGTGTTTGAAAATAATCTCTTTTATTTCTGTATTTTCAATAGTTTCGAGTTTTGACTTCCTTCTTCTTTTCAACGGTTTCTCTGTTTTTATTAACGGTTTGATTGTTTGTTTTTTCCATTATAGTTGAAATGAAATTTTCCTTTGTTGCTAGTGTATTAATGTTTTTTTTGTTTTCCAAGTTTTCTTTTTATTATAAAAGTTTGTTATTTTTGTTTTTTGAGAGTTTATATAGTTCCAATGCAATTTGATGGTTTTTATTTCAAATCAAAGTACTGGTTCTTGTCGTTATTATTAATTCTTTGGTTCTTTCAGTCTAACAGTAGGTTATGTGCGAGAAAATCAGCACCTTATATTGGGAGGTTAACTGAAGCTAGTACGAAATTCTAGAAAATTTTTTTTATTTAACATTATTTCTCTCATCTCGTGACAGAACGTTTCTATTGTACTCCCATTTGCTGTGTATAAATAAGTAGGAGATTTATATTTTTTAAAGACTTTTATTTTAAACTTAAATTCAACGGTTAAATTGATAACACAGAACCTGTGTCAACTAAAAACATGTACCGTAAATGTGGCTAAAGTTTCAGTACTCAAAGGTTCTTTTGCGTGAGACGGATTTAGTTCAAAGAAGGAAATTTGTACGGTTGTGTACATTTGTATGCTTATTTCCCAAATTTATGGTGATAGAAAAAATATTCTGATTCATTTTCTTTCCACGGTTTTGCAAATTTCGTTCCAATTTTGATTGTTTTATAAATATTTTCTTTATTTTTTTTTCATTATTTAATTTTAGTTTTAATTCGTTTGTGTCGGTTTCTAGATTGTTCAGTTTTTTAAGTATTTCATTTAGTACCAGGTTGATATTTTCTATTTCGTTCGAGTTTTTTTCAATGTTGTTTACTTCATTATTTCTTTGGAAACATTGATCGTAAATTTTGTCAGCTCTTTCTGCCATTTCTTGAACTTCTATTATATTATTTGCTGCTAGTACTTTCCTCATTTCTTCGGGTAGTGATCTCATGAAGATTATTTTTGTGATTTCATCGCTATTATTGCCGATTAGGTCCATCTATTTGTTATTATTTTAAAATGTTTCGATGGTTTTCGGTCTCCCAGATTGCTCTAGTTGATGCATTTCTCAAACACTTTGTTTTTATTAATTATTGTTAAGTTGGTTAGTGTTTTCTTTCGGCTTTCCCAAGGTCTATTTGATTCCATAATTTATAGATATCGGAGTTATTTTAATTAAAATATTTGGTGGTAATTTGTTTATTGCTGTTGTACAGGTTGTTATCTCGTCTGTGTTTATTTGTTTGGACATTTTGTCAATGTAGGTAATCCAGCCGTTTAGTGAGTTGTATGTGTCGGTGAAATATTCTGGGATATCTAACTTTTGTCTTTTGAAAATAAGTAGTTTTACATTATCTGTGTTTGTTGTTGAGCTGTTGTTATTTTGTTTTGTTTTTGAGATTTTCTTGTTTTGTCTGAAGTGAAGTTTTCTTTCTCAGTATGTTTCTTTTATTTTAAAATCGAAAGTGATTGAAAGAATGTGATTATTGTTTGTGTTTATGTAATGTAAGGTGATTTTGCATTTTTTTAACTTCCGACATCAGAATACAAAAGAAAGTGATCCAACAATACGATAATTTTGAGCCTGAGATCTCTTCCTTTTAAATATGAATGAAAAAGAGAACAAATAACAATAACTGCAACTATATTATAGATCAAAACTCAAAGAAAAGGAGGGATAAAAGAAGATAATAATGATCACAAAAAATATTCTTGAGATCGGGAACGGTCAGAGAAATGTTAAATCCCTTGTTTCAGAATGAATGATAAAAGTAATAAATTTAGATAACATTGAAATTGGAATTTTGTGTTCCAATTTCAATACATTAAATTTATATATAAAAATATATATATTAAAAGAAAAGTTAATTTAAATTGTATATAATTATATAGTGTTAATTAAAAAAAGGTTTGTGTTTTAATAAATCATTTTATATGCGAAGTTTTTGTAACTTAATAAAGTTATTAGAATGTCGATTTTTTATCAATATTGAAATAAAAAATAAATGTAAATTAAATCTCATCCACCGAAATCGAATGCGAAAATTTTAGAAAAGAGATTCGTCAAGAGATTCGTCAATTATCAGAGTACGCGAAGTACTGCTTCTTCTCTGGGATCGGCAAAGTCGGCTCGAACGAAATTAAAATCGAAATTATTGAAGAAAATCCAAGAATCTCAAATATCTCCGTCAATTCCCGAGTCGGAAATCGAAGGAGAAAGACATACTACCCTCTTTAGGGCCAAACTTTGTGATTGGACAGTAAAAATGGTGGAAGAGCATGGTTGTCAGCAGCCGCCGGCAACCGAGGTGATTTTATATTATGACTCTTGTTTAAAGTTTAAAATTGATGTTTTTTCTTGTAGTATTAATATTTATAATAATTTAAAAAATATAATTTATATTATTAATAAAATAAAAAACATTTCCATTACGTCCTCCCCTCTTTTGTTGCGACTTTGGGGGTGAAATGTTTCTACCAATGTGAGAAAGCTCTTCGTGAGTTTTCGGTGCCTGAGGGGTTGCAGGAGCCGAGAAGGGCAATCGCTTCAAATGCTCAAGGAAAAAGCTCGCTAAGCGGCATTGTGTGGGAAGGTTTTAATTTGTCCGGAGGGGTCAACTCAACGAAGGAAAACTTTAGATGAGACAGGACGAGCGAAACCGAGACAAGAGTGGATAAAAAGATGCATATTATGCGAAAACACAGATCACATGTTGATAGAATGTAAACGATTCAAAGAGTTGACAGTTGAGGGAAGGATCCAGCAAGTTAAAAAGAAAGGACGATGTTGTAACTGTCTCAAAAGTTCTCATCAGGCGAAGGATTATCGGAGTTTTTGGAAATGCAAACAGTGCGAAAGAAACACCACTAGTTGATCCATTACGTTGAAAGAGTTTATGGAATCGTCGGTAAAAGGAGAGCAGGCATTAGTTATCAGAAAGGTTGAAACAAAGGACGAAAACTACTACGTGGCCTTGAGGACGGTCCGGTGATGCTAGAAGAGAACGGAAGGCACTTGATTATCAACGCACTTCTGGATGATGCGAGCTCAGGGACTTACATCAGTAAAAATGTCGCAGATGAATGAAAGTTACTCGGAAAGAAGGGGGATTTGTCTGTAGGAGTAATAGGAGGCTTTAAACAACATCTGAATATCCAGGAAACAGAAGCCGATCTAATGAGTATGGATGGAAAAGTACAGACACGGGTATGTGCGTTGGTAGTAGAAACTGTGGTAGGTAACATGAAAGCCACTAACTGGAAGAGAAAGTCACGACAATGGGATCATTTGAAAGAAATAACTTTCCCGCTAGTCGAAGCCAAATGGACTATAGATATGCTCATGGGAGCGAATTATCCGGAAATGCACTCTTCGTTAAAAGAGGTCAGAGGAAAACCAGGATAGTCAATAGCAAGATTAACTCCATTAGGGTGGACTTGCATCGGGAAACCTCCGACCTACGAAAGACAAGGGAGACAAAAGGTACATTCTGGACGTATTGTGTTGGCGATCTAGAAGAGGAGGTGAGATGCTTTTTGGAATTGGAAGAACCGGGGCAAGGGAATGACGAATATTCTCCAAAAGAAAAAGAGATCTGGAAAAGAAACCTTAATTCAATGACGTGGAATGAAGATCATTACGAAGTGAGTTTGCCATGGAAATCAGAGGCAATCAAAATAAATGGGGATATAAGAATGACCGAGAAACGTCTGAACTCCCTGAGATAAAGCATAAGGATAAAGCACTGGAGAAGGAATATACCGAAATTATTAGTGAGTATATCAACAAAGGTTATGTGCGGCGGTTGACAGAGGAAGGAAAGCTGGAGACGAGATGGTGGGTCCCTCACTTTCCAGTTATCAGACGCGACAAAGAAACCATGAAGGTTCGAGTGGTGCAAGTGCTGAACGATCAGCTAGATCAAAACTCAAAGAAAAGGAGGGATAAAAGAAGATAACAATGATCACAAAAAATATTCTTGAGATTGGAAACGGTCAGAGAAATGTTAAATCCCTTGTAGACTCTTTGACAATCGAGTCTATAAGAATCTCTTTGATTGATTGGGTTTCGAAAGCCAACGAACTTTCTGTTTTCACGATTTTTAACGGATTGTCCTAATTCAACTTTTTGGAAGATGGAGTTGATCCTGGGAAAGAATTGTGAGGAGATTCTTTAAAATTCCACGATTCACAACGCGCAGTTTCTATGTTAAATCTAATTTCTGATTTTATTGACTTTAATATTTTCCATCGATTTTTTACCATATAATTTTCTACAATTCATTATTATTTATTCTCCCTTTCAATACCGTATGGTGGGTCTCAAAATTAAGGAACTGTTACATATATGAATTACATAAATATATATTTCGTTTAAGCCATATTTTTTTTGTCTGATGATAACGATTGATCCATTAAAATTAATATTTTTTTGACAAGAAATCTTTTCAAATGTGTTTTGATTTTATATTGAACCTTATAATAAAACATGCAATAACAGAAAGAAAAAATAAAGACATCTGTCCAAAACCTTAAATTATCCATTCGATTTGAACTATTTGGAATAAGCTTTTTATTAAAATACATTTGTGTAATAAAAATTAAAATATAAAATATGAATGAAAGATTTTCACCATTATTTTCTCTGAAGCTTTCGTTCCAAGAAACAATGTCAAATGTATTTATAAATGAACAGGAAATATTTATATTATTTGGAATCTTTTTCTCATTGTCTTGGTTTCCTTTAAATGTTAATTAAAAACTCGATATGTGGTGCCATTCAAATTGGATTAAAGTTTTTTCAATCATTTTATATCATTTTTTTAAAAAAAAAACATTTATAGATAAATATTTCTTAAAGTAAAAAAAACAAATTTAATATTCACATAGTGTTTAATATTAATAAAAATAATATATTTTATTAATATTTATAATTATATTTACTCTATATATAAGTACGAAAACTATTTTTAATAATGTTCACTATTTATTTTCAGATTAATATATTATTTAAATAAAAATGATTTTCTTTCTTTTCTTTATATACAATTTTTAAATTAGATTTTATTCTTTTAATCAAATGAACAGTAAGTGTCGCTATTTCCGTGTTAAATGTACATTTTTTCTTTTTTCTCTAATTTAAAGTTTTCCAAATGAAATATAAAAATCTAACAAAACTTTTTGCTTTCTATATATATATATTTATATCAAATTACAAGTCATTTATATGGCACATTGACTATTACGCAATTAATCATTTTGTTATTTTTTTCTTCTTAAATTAATATTAAAAGATTTTAATACAAAAACAAAATATAAATATTAAATTAAATTTCACAGCAGATGCTACATTTTGTTTGCATATTGGAACGATAAATCCATAAATGAGATTCAAAATCTGATTTTCTTAGATCTAATACAGCATTCGTCAGTATTTTATCATTCTGTTTCTTTGACCCTTACTCTGACATTGACACTTCCAGCTACTACTTGCACAGTAGAGAGGTCATTTAGTACTCTACACAGGTTTAAAACCTGGTTACGGCCAACTATGTTTTTTGCAAGACGAGTGTCCATCGTCATCTAATAGATAAAATGCAAGAACAATATTTTATAAATGTTCTTAATCGGTTTGCGTATGAAAAGAGAACGTTTCAATTTCTTTTTACAAAATAATTTGTGGTTGTAAATAAAACACTTTTGAAAAAAATGCGTGTTTTGATAAATATCAATTTGAATATTTTCTTTTTAATGTTGTTTATTGTGTAAGCTGTGGTTTGTTAATGTGATTTATGTTTTTATGATTTCGAAATTGATGAGAAGGAAAATAAACAAATAAATAAATTGCTATTTTTAAAAAATTCTACCCAAAAGAAGTTTTAAAGTTTGCCCCCCCCCTAGAAAATTTCTACCAAGGATCCAAGCATCTTTATGAATGTGGATCCGTTGACGATTGCGTAGTCTTATATCTAAAAACAAAAAGATATAAGACAGCTAGTACAAATGGACGCCGAAAAAAGAATTGCCTGAAAGCATTCAGAGAGATCTTGTAACTCGAGACCGCAAAAATTTGTCGTCCAAGCCTCAGCGAACTATTGGCAAAGCAGGACCAGGATGGGAAAACACAGTGAAAGTTATTAAAACACTACTGGAAAAGTACCGGATTGTCAAAAATGGAAATTGGTTACATAGTCACAGAACTGAACTAAGTCATCTCATAAACGAAAGGAGTCACCAGAGAAAGAAATGGAAATTATACCCTTCCGCAGAAAATCTGCAGTGCTGAAGTACCGCACGAAGCAAGGTAACCTATTCAATTTGTAAATGAAAGCAAGAAAGACTGTTCAATCTCAGTAATGAGATTAAACAAAGTTTGAATGTTGAAAGCTTCAAGAAGGAAGGTGTGGCTTATCTAGAATTGCGTATGCTAGGGAATTCAGAAACGAAAATGCATACGCTTTTTACGCCTGTGCCAACAGTCTCTAATAGTCAGATGGCAAGTCATTATTAGATTTCCTTCGAAGCACGCCCACTAGTTGAGTGGGCGGATATGACTCGATTCCCTGAGGAAAGTTGTATCGGTATAGATCCACATAACACAGAAGAGGTACAGCTTGCCATATCACAAATGAGTAATGGGAAGGCACCCGGCTCAAATGGGGTGATTGCGGAGGTTTTAAAATGGGGTTGATAACCTCTCATTGAAAATCTAAAGCTCGATTTTGAGATGATTTGAAACGGGGATGATTTCAAAGGTTTGGAGGAGTGCAAAAGTGGTAACAATCTTCAAGGGAAAAGATGCAAGATTTGATCCGAATAATTATAGAGGGATCTTCCTCTTGGAAGTCACCGGCAAAGTTTTTGCACGAATAATTGTAAATAGCTGTAAAATAGTAAACGCTGGCGATGGAAGAAAGGTTATACCATTGACAGTTGGTTTTCGGTCGAAAAGAGGTACAAGCAAGGTATAAGTATACTCAGGCGTATACAGGAAGAAGGTCGATATAAGAAACAGAAGGTATCTCCAAGGGGCCTCTCGGAAGATCCTTTCTCAATTTTTATCATTCTATTTTGTGTTATTTCTGCATTTTTTTAATATTGATTATGATTATGTTGTTTGGTGACCTCTGATATTTGTTTATTGATTCCAGAGTTATGAATGATGTAACCAGTAATGCTCTTCTTCCTTACTTGAATCCGATAATCTTCGCGTATCTGTCGAATCTTTTTAGAAAATTTTCCAATTTTTGTTTCTCCTCGGTCGAATATCGCCCGTCCTATGATAATTTGTGTCACATGGTCGTGTTAAGATTATTGACACAATTATTATTAAAACATTTGCTATCATTACATTTAGAGTCATCTCTGAGATGACTCTAAGTAGATCTTTCACAATTTCTTATCATTCTATGTAGTGGTATTTCTGCACTTTTTAATAATTTTTTTTGGAACAAAACTCCTCATTTTCCATTAACATTTATTATTTATTTAATTTTAAAATACATTACAAAAAAATATTTCTTTAAATTATAAAAACTAATTAAAATTAATTGTAAAATTATTTACAACTTCTAAAATGACTTTAATTTATACAATAAATACGTTCATTTAAATTTTGAGAAAGATTACTTATATTTAAAATTTACCCTAACTTATTAATTTTTCAATTTAAATTTTATTCAGATTATTAAATTTTCATTAATTTTGCACCAATTTTCTGATTGGATGGGAGAATCGCAATTCCAATTCCAACACACTCAAATCAATACACCGAATTCATACACAACTTTAAATATTCATCATAATGAATAAATAAATAAATATAAATAAACAAATAATATAAATAAATAAAAATAAAGAAATATTTATTATTATGTTTTATTAATATTCCTAAGAAACAATCCAAATACACAAATGTTATTCTAGAAATTCAAGTGTTTTCTCCAAAGCTTAATCTCTCTTAAGATTCAAAGATTAGTTGGATAAAGTGTCGAATTTACTATTGATTTTTTGCACTTAAACAGTTGAAAAACTTGGTAAAAATTTATTGAAAAATTAAGTCGAAGTTTATTTCTGGGATAAACTGTATACTTCAACCAATGTGTTTCTTTTAATTTCAGCAATATGTTTTTTAGTACCAATAATCTTTTATTTTGTCCATTATGATTTATTTGATAAGCATCTTATTTTATTCCCCCAAATCGCTATGAAAACAAAAAAGAAACAATGAATAATTATCAAAACAATATATCGACTGAGCCCCTATTTATTTTCTTTCCATATTGTTTCCTTTTGCTTGGAAAACAAATAATTTTCCATTTATTATTGTGATATATTTGATAATATCGGTGTCGCTGGCTGCTTGGGGATTAAATGTTTACTTGTATTTTTCTACACGAAAAATTATATTTTTATTTTTACTTTAATTAAACGTAATGAATAATTATTAAATAGTTTATTTTTTTGTCATTTATTTTACTACATAATTTAGTAAAAATTATTGAATATTTATCTTTTATTTTTTAAAATTATTTTTTTACAGTTATAAAGGGTGGGCCAAAAGTAACTACACAATTTATTTAACCTATAGTTTCTTTTCCTTTTATTAAATTTAACAAACAATAAAACAAAAATAAACTTTTAAAGTTATATTTTTTTAATTTATCTTTTAAAGATTACTTTATTTAGGTGTTTTCCATTTCCCGATTGACAAATTATACACCTTTCTATGACAGTTTCCATTACCCTGTTTAAAACTGATGGCTTAATCGATCTTATTTCCCCGGTTATAATTTTCTTTAGATCTGATATTGAACTTGGGTTTCTTTTGTATACACAGTCTTTTAGATAACCCCATAAGAAGAAATCAGGTGCGTTAAGATCTGGAGATCTTGGAGGCCAATCAATGTTACCACGTCTTGAAATAATTCTGTCACCAAAATTATCTCTTAGCAAATTCATAGTCTCATTTGCAGTGTGACATGTGGCCTCGTNCTGTTGGAACCACATATCCGGTTTATTTTCGATGAATGGTAAAATCTGATCGTTTGACGATATCTTATTCCATTCACATTGATTTGGTGACCATCAGTATCTTCGAAAAAATAAGGCCCAATTATTGTTTCAGAAGTAATACCGCACCACACTGTGCATTTTTTGAAGGGGATTTGAAGTTCGTTCAATAACCTCCATGGGATTTTCTGAACCCCAGAACATCCAATTTTGCTTATTTATATACTCGTCCATCCATAAGTGAGCCTCATCAGTCATTATCCTTTTGTCAATGAAATCTGTAATTTCGACCACCATTTGCAGAATTCTTACAGAATAATGAACTCGTTTCTGAAAATCATTCGGTTGAAGTTTTTGGCAGATCTGAATTTTGTAGGCTTTCATTTTCAGATCTATTTTTAAATTCGCCTAAGAGATGTCCTCGAAATATTCATATGACTCGAACGTTTTCTTGTCGATAATCTTGGTTTGAATTGAACATTTTCTTCTACGCGTTGGATATTTTCTTCGGATCTCACAATCTTAGGATGCCCAAATCTTGGCAAATCTAACACACATCCAGAAGTCAAAAATTTATTTAAAATATTTAAAATTGTTCTTCTCTCTGGAACATTTTTAGTTTTATAACGCTTTTAAAATTCGCGCTGAACAAAAATAATTGAATTATTGAATTTTATTGAAGATTCGATCATAAATATTCTTTGCTCCGTTGTGTATCTTGGCATGATAAAAATTCAAGGCCCGTGGAATAAAATAATTTAAAAAATTTTAAACAAAAGTAAACCTAAAAAAAATTTAAACAGAATAAATTATGTAGTTACTTTTGGCCCACCCTTTATTATGTTAGAATTCTATTAAAAAAACATGAATAGCAAAAATCCTATGGAAAAAGTTTTTGAAAAAAATCAAAGTGGTTTGAAAGAGCTATACTATTTAGTTAAACCCCCTTTGCGTCTTATTTGAATTTATTAGCATGAATAAAAATTTGAAAGAACAATCTTTTAAAGGGTATAGTTGAAACAAATTATTTATTTTGTAGTATTTTTTTAAATCAGTACTTTGGAGCTATAAACAACATTTCAACACTTTGAAAAACTTTCGGCTTTATAACTTCGTCTTATGGGACCCTGTTCCATTAGGATATATGGGCACATTAACCTCCACAACAAATCATTTCTAGTATTATGAAGAAATTGCACATTGGAAACATTTAACAAGAGAAATAAGCTTTTGAAATATGTTAGTCACTGACTACCACGATCTCTATTGTCAACAATCTTTCCAGTGTTGATCACATTTTCTATTCCTTCTTTTCTCATGATGTGACCAAAGAATAGCAATGATCTTTTTATGATGGCCACTATTAATTTTCCTTTTGTATAGTCAGAGCTTAGAAATGTGACTGGTCCAACTAATTTTCATCATTCGACGTACGAACAATATCTCAGATGCATCTTCCAACATTCTATGCCATATGAAATAAAAAGATAAACGTAACATTCTATAAGTCTTAGTTTTGTTGTCATTGTGATTTTTCTATTTCGAAGAGAGTCTTCATTTTGGAGTATGTGTATTTAGCCATGGAAATTCGTCTCTTGATCTCTTGATCACATCTGCCATCCGAAGTGATCAAACGTCCTTAATAATTGAAACTGATGACTTGTTTCATTTGCGAACCATTGATATTGATGGTTTAAACAGGTGGGATCTTCTTCTTACTGAAGACCATGCATTCTGTTTTCTTGACATTGATAAACAGTCATTTTTGCTTATTGGGTTCTTGCTCAAAAGACATTATAATGAACACAAAAATTTATTTCTATAACAATTTGAATTTTTTAAACAAATATTTTTTGAGGAACTTTTGTACTTTCTTTTTTACAGAACCAATATAAATAAAAATAGATATAAATAAAAATATGGTTTGTATATTTTTTTACAAATTAAAATTTTATATTTTCTTTAATAAAAATTATAGTGAATAAAATTTTATTGCGTCTTTTATTAATTTTTCAATTTTATGGTACATTTAAATTTAACTGTTTCTCAATTACATTTTCCAAAAAAATTAAAATCGCATTTTTTATTTCAGTCAATTTAATGGTTTTCAATTATTTTTTAATTCCAATTTTAATTTCCAATAAAAATTATAATTACAATTTCCAAAAAAATTATAACCACATTTTTAATTTACTTTGATTTAAAAGTTACAAAAAATAGTTTAGTTTACTTTTATTTCGCAAATAAAATATCAAACTTAAATGACTTTTTATTTTATTTCAAATAAATATTTTCATCAAATTTGAAATTAACTTTTTTTAACTTTATAATAAATCTTTTAATAACCCTACCGTAAAATTTATTTTATTTCTTACTTAAATTAATTTTTTTACATTAAATTTCTGAAAATCTATTTTAACATATTTATAACAATATTTTACGGAATGTAATTGTTTATTTAATAATTTGATAAGATTCAAAAATTTTATATTTTATGAACGTTCCCAACATTGCTCACTTTAATTGACTAGTTTGTCAACGATTACTAGGAGCTTCTCCATTGAATCATTAATTTGCTCATTATCATTAATTTGTATCATTAACGTATCGTATGTTGTAAACATTTATTACATCAATTGTTAATTCAGGTAAACCTTCAATTGTTCTTGTTGCGTTGCACCAGGATCGGTAAATATTAATTTATTTTTTATTATGTAAAATTAATTAATTACATTTTTCAATCAAATTTGTTTTAATAATAAAACCTTTTTTAAATTGTTTACGAATTTTGATTTGTTTCTCCTAAAGTTTATATTATGCACACTTGTGTCGGTCTTGTTCCCTCAAAAATCAAATTTTCTTCCGCTTTAGACTCCAGTTCAACTTGTTGAGTCAGATTATTAATTAATCGTTGGATAGGCTTTTATCGAAATCCCCTACCGACAGTTTTCATAATAATTTCACTGCATGGATTATACAAGTCTGGGGAAAACACGTATCCTTGTCAAAATAATTTCTTTATTTGCCGAAAACATTAGCAAGAAATTATGAGTACTTTGTGATGGATCCAACTCCACGGTTAATTTCAGTTTGCTCTTGTCTACCTTTCATTATTGAGGTTAAAATTACCTTTCGAAAATTTCCTGAACCAATTTGAGACTGTCTGTTGCGTAGTAGCATTGTATTGTATACACTATTGATGTTTCGCATAGTTTCTGATATTTAGATTCCACGGAGGATCTCATACTTCATAATAGTTTGACACGTAGTAATCAAACAAAAGAAACTAAGTAACAAAATGTTGTCAAATTATAACTATTTGAATTTATATTGTAATCATACCTGCAAATCTCAAGCTTGACAACTTAACATAATATTATAAAAAGAAATATTTAATTATATGAATCATAAAATTAATTGTAACATCTTCAAATATCTTTTCAACAAGTGCATATTTATTTATATATTGTTACCCGATGTGTTTTACGACTGACACGTTTTTAAATCCACATGTTTCTTTTTCTGCAACATATTTCTTAAAATTTGTTGACAGTGTAAGAATTCCGTGAATAATAAATTTTAGAAAAATTTATTATTTTATATTTTATCAAGGAAATTATTTTTAAATAATTCAAGATAATTACGAGGAAAAATATTTAGATTGATTTTCATCATCATGATCATTTTATAATTTCATGGGATGGGTATAAATAAGAAGTTTAAACCTTATAAAAATTATGAAAATAATAAAATTAAAATTTTTACAAATAAATTGACATTTCATACACTGGAAAAACAATGGCAAATGTTAAACATTATCAAAAACGCTATTTGTGTTCGAAAAATTTATTAATTTAAAATTTTTATTTTTACTATATATTTCGGTGGATTTTTTAACATCTTCAGATAAAATCTTTCAATAATTGTTAGAAATACTTTAGAATTACTTTTGTTGGGGTCAAGTATTAACGTTTGGGCCCATAGAAACGCGCCCCAATATTCAAGCTCCCAATCGTCAATTATGGTCCTTAAGATGACCGTATTTCTTTCGTAATTATTTGAAACACTTGAGGAACCACCGATGAAATAATCTGGTTGAAACAGTTTCCCAAGATTCGAATTCAGTACATAATCGAGAGTGGTACTATTCAATTCAACCATGACGCTGATCGGCACACACTTTCCATGAATTCCAGAAGTAAGGTAAACGTAAATTCTCTGTAATTGCAAATCACTGTCGGTTTCGTAAACACCAGTGGTCGGTTTGACACCGTGTTCGATGGTGATTATTTTCCAAAACTTCGTTCCAATACTATTTCCACAACTTTGAAATATTCTCATTACTTCATATTATTGATCATGAATGTCTTCACAAATTTTAGTAGGTGCTGAAATTTCGTCAGTTTCTTTGATATGCAATCTCCAATCGGGAATACTTACATGATTATCTTCAAATGTCTTTATAAAATAATCCACATTAAAAATATAGTCAAATGGCAAAGTTATCTGTTCTTTTAAAACAGACTTGAATAATTTTCTTTAATAATTAAAAATCGATATCGTTAGTTAATTTTTATTCGATATCAAAATTTATTATATAATTTAATACATTATAACAAAACTATAAAATATATAAATTTCCTTTAATTTTTTACTTAACATAACAAAAGTAATTTCAAGCTTTTTTTTCTTTTTTAATTTTACCCATTAATTAATTTCTTTTTTTGTAAATATGCATATATATATATATATCGAATGATGAAAATTAGTTGGACTAGTAACATTTCTAATGAAAATGTGTTGCCAAGCTCTGACTATAGAAAAGGAAAATTAATAGTGGCCATCAGAAAGAGATCATTGCTATTCTTTGGTCACATCATGAGAAAAGAAGGAATAGAAAATGTGATCAACAATGTAATGATTGTTGACAATAGAGATCGTGGTAGTCAGTGACTAACATATTTCAAAAGCTTATTTCTCCTGTTAAATGTTTCCAATGTGCAATTTCTTCAAAATACTAGAAATGATTTTTTGTGGAGGTTAATGTGCCCATATGTCCCTTCGGGTTTTAATTTGCGGGTGATCTTTATAACTAATAAACTATCGAGATATTTCTCAAATAAATCAAAAACTCCATCGGATGTCCAAGCTAATCTAGTATATCAATTTAAATGTCACAAGTGTGAATCCTTGTACATTGGATAAACAAATCGTCATCTCCGCACTAGAATAGCTGACCACACCCAATTGAGTAGGAATAGCTCGATTCTAGATCACATTAAAAAAATGCAGAAGTAGAGATAAAGTTAACTATGAAACTGAATTTACAGTTTTGAAGAAAAATTTTGACACATATCATGAAAGGATAGTCACTGAGGCATTATTAATAAAGCATTTAAAACCATGCTTAAATGTTCAAAGTGAATTATCCAATTATATTAAAATCTTTGAATCTTAATTAAAAAAAGTTTTAAAAAAATAAAAAAATAAATTGCGTAATAGTCAATGTGCCATATAAATGACTTGTAATTTGAAATTTACTTCACAACTGATGATGCCGTAATGGCGAAACATGTTTTGAGAAATAAAAAACTTTTAAAATGTTGTTTGTTATTCATTTTTTTACAAATAAATTGCCATTAAATCTTAATGTTATATATATATATATATATGAATTCGGTATAACATATATATATATCAAAATAATGATTATATAATCAACTACTAAATATTTTCAACAAAGTGAAAGAGAGGCTTGTTTTAACATTACTTGATTGATTATGTAATTTGACCAAAAATGCCTGACAATAGACCCGCTCCTAATAATTTTTTAATATTACTGTAAAGTATTTTAAAATCGGTTATAATCACAAACTATAGCCCCACAAAAATCCATTTGTCCAGTAATATTACTACCATTACACAATCGTCTGTGTTACTGAATCCGATTACAGAGAGGACGAGAATTCTCTCCGATGTTATTAATATTACAAATATTATTACAAGTTCGTTCATCCGAGAGTCATTGCAACAACGGGGATATTTCTTACCACAAACATTCACGAGTAATGGACCTTATCCATTAATTTGATGAAACTGTTAAAAATGCAACTATAAATGATTTAAATTATATGAAGAAGGTTGGGAAGAAAATTTCCATAACTCTAAGCAAATGGACTAGTAAGAAAAATTGCAGATATTTGAATATCAACGTACATAATCTCGGAAAAGATTTTAATTTAGGATTAGCTTTGATATCATCCTTGTGATATCATCCAGATAACATTCAAACTAGTTTCTGAGATATGGCAACTGATAGTTGCAGCAAAAAATGACGGTGCTGCTGTTATGAAAAAAAATGACCGAATGTCACCAATAATTAATCAACTGTATTACTCACATACCATAAACTTAGCGGTTCCTGATTTATTATATCAAAATAAAAACCTACTGAAAATTATACAAATGTTACCAGCGAAAAATTTGAAAATAATGAGTCTGCTGAGGATTCTAATGATGATCATAGTGATTTCAACTGTGATTATATTGATTACTGTAATAAATTACCTTAATTATCAGACAATTACAAACATTCAACAATGCATATTACACAAATTTGCAAATATTTTAGAAAATCTTCGGTTAAAAATAGCATTCTTCAGAATAATGTGAAACAAAGAAATAGAAAATAATTAAACCTGATTCTTCACTGTCAAAGAAGGTAAAATAGCTTAGAGGTCATGATAAAAAGATTTTTGCAGTTAAAAGAATGTATTACTTTAGCTCTGAAGGATAACAATGCTTCTCACTTGTGAAATATAGATAAAGCAGAATGTAATGATATTGTAGAGCTTCTTAAAGCCTTAGGATCAATTCGTGTAGCATTTGAGGGCTTAGGAAGACAAGACGCGAATTTAATAGTAACTGAAGCCATATATGAATTTTTGTTAAGCGAATTAAAAAGTTTAAAATCTGGAATTACTTGTCAATCATTACATGCTGTTAAGATACATATCAAAGAAAGAGGAAAAACTGGATTAGTAACTCTTCTCCTTTATATACAAAATCCAAAATATATGGGCAGAAATTTCGAGAAAATTATTTCCGATAGGCTCGAATTCTGATATTATTAGCATATGCGGACCACTACTATCAAGATTATATCAAAATCATTATTAGACGATGACTGCAATGTTGAATTAAACGACAAAGAAGAAAATCAATTCATAAGTTTGAAAAGTGCAATGGAAATTTCCATAAATAAATTTCTTCAGGGACCTGAGGAAGTGACTTCCTCCAGTCTTCATACTCTAAAAAAGGAGTATTTGAAGCTAGAAATAGAAGAACAAAAAATTTAGATTTGTTATTTTATGCGCTAAAACTATTATATAAAGTTCAGCAGTAAGCGAACAAGTTTCTTATACATCAGGTGATTTCGTTTCTTAAACAAGGACACGATTAAGTAATAAATCTAATGACGTATTTTGCTTTTTAAAGTCATTTTTTCTTAAGCAAAAAAAAAATAAAAAGTTCATTTATGTTAATAATTTGAATGTCATTGTGAAATAAAATATTATGTTCTTAGTTAATTACTTTTTATATTTTGATTTTTTCACCAAGTGTTCATTATTTCTGCTTTATATATGAAAAATCGGTTTTTTAAAAAGTCGGTTTTTGTATAATCCTTTCTATTAGAAAGACACAATATTAGGTTGGTCGAAAAATAATGGTGGTTTTGGGACA
>MQRK01177947.1:419-12581 GCA_001938485.1 Girardia tigrina
TACATATTTAATATAACTTTCTTTTTTCGAATGTTACATATTTAATTATATAAAAATTTTAATTTGTACATATAACTTTCTTTCAAAAATTTTCCTAACATTTTTAATTCCTAACAATTATCATTAGCAGAAAACATTAGTTAAACTGCTCAAATTGAAGTGATTTGCGGATTCATAATTAATTCGACATTCAATTTTTTTGAATATCTCATGCGGCTCAATGATTTGTCAAACGAAACAAACAAGTAAAATTTTATATATTTTTCATTCTATTATTAGTCAATCATTTACCAATTATTATCGAACTATTTGATCCTTGTTATTCATACCATAAATGTTATTATAATAAAACTTCATATGAACATTCAACTTAGCATTGAAATTTATACCATAAATACTAAAATCTATTATGATGAAAATCCCGATAATGATAAAACTTTTATAATGAAATTTTGTAAATAATATAATGAAAGTTATGAAGTTAAATTGCGATTCGACTCATCGTGTCACCACGTGAAGAGGAGCAGTAATGAATCTCAACTTCTTGACTCTCTCTTTACAAAATTTATCGCTCCTTATTACCAGGTTCATATTAATGATCGATATATACAGCATCACAATATGTACAATATTGTTAAGAGGTGAGTTAAATCTGATAAACTCCTACACTTTCCCCTCACTAGGCGTCTTCACTCCTCACTTTTTCATCGATCCTCAGGACACTTGCACTCCAATCTCTCCTTTTGAATTGTTTCTCCTCAGTCAACCCCCTTATTCTCGAATGGTAGCGGACATTACACTTATCCGCACCTCTTCTTGTTCGTGACACCATGTGCAAATAAAAACTAACGGAATAATAATAGAATAATAATAAGTAAAAAAATATAAATGTGAATAAAATAAAATTATATTGAAGCACAAATTATTGTATAATGTTAATAAAATCAAAACAAACAAATTAAACAAACAAAATCAAAACTCGTTCATAACTCCGGATACATAACGTTGTTGAAACTGTAAATCAGTTTGGATGAATAGAGTGAAATCAATGTAATATAGGATAAAACAAATAAAATTATTGAAGTCTTGTAATTGGTAAAATTCTCTCTTCTAGAATTGTAGTATTGTGATTTGTGCGAAGTAAAATAAAATATTTGTGCAATAAAATATTTTCTGTGGCTGTAAAGTAAAAATAATTTTGTGTGTAAGTTCTTGCGTGCAATAATGTCAGGTATTTATACTTACGGGATGTATGCGCTACCCGACACACTCGGGTATCCTGTGGACTAGTTATCTCGAGGAAAAAGGAAGCCGCGACTGTTTATTCGCAGATGTCAATACAAATTAACTCCAGTTATTTCGGTGACTGTACTGCTGCCTCGCAAGTTGTTTATCAACCAGCAGTTTTTCATCCGTTATTCTAAGACAGGCTACAGGGGAAATGGTTTCTACATTTCATTTCGGAGAATCAGGCATCATCCGCAGTTGCACTCTGTTCCATGATTTTATAGATGAAATCCTCGAAATTCAGATTATCGGATTCTGTCGAAGTGTACATCGGCTGTTATCAGGGGTAATTGTTTATTATTCATCGCGTTCATTTTAATTGTTTAGTCTTAACTACAGATGCGATACACGGATGACATCCCACCGTCAAGGCGCCTTCCTCTATCCGGCTTGCTGTTCGCAAACGTAATCAGCCGATGCTTATCTGATTCAATATGAATCATCATTGATAAATCTTAATTAGTTAATTAAAACTTATTAATTTTTCTAATTTTTTAGAGGGTCTCAGAGGCTTTCCCAACGGTTGTACTCGAGTTAAAGGGTAATAGAGCGGAACTCTGGGGACTCTTCTCGCGCTCCTCGTTCTGCGTGCTCGGAACCGATTTACAAATAGCGAGGAGAGTCGAGTTTGACTATCCTTACAAAACTCTTATTAAAGGTTTCAGGCGTGCGGGGCGTTGGACGTTAAGAAGGGTTTCCTTTGGGTTATATATTCAAGTTAGCGTTGTAACACTTTACATAAAATCATTTTTAAATAAAATTAATATGTAGATAAAATTATTACTAAAATTAGAAAATTTGAACTTTAAAAATAAAATTTGAAAATAATGAAAAATTTGTTCGAATAATTGTTTATTAAAAAACATTATCTAAAATTTATCAATTTAGAACGATGTCGAATTACGAAAGCTTTGCTGAGAGTTGTCCAAAAGACAATTCTAATTGTTTTGAAAATAAAAGTTCGAAAACCCATGTTGGTGTTCTTAATAATAGTGATGTGACTTATTTCAACGATGTCGCGTATCTGACCATAGTGGATTCAGCAACATGATTTTTTATCTGGAGAAAGTAACGTAGTGAATCAGCCGAGGTAATAGGTTGGCATGTAGGTAGCGCATATTCTGAATTTGGACGCCAAAACGTTTCTTTTCCGATAATGCGGATGTCTATCGAAATGAGACGGTTGTTAGATAAATCGAGATTCGAGGAAGGGTTCACCGCATCCTATCCACATCAAGGGAATGGGATGCGCGAGAGAAATCACCGCACCATTAAGACAATGGCGGCGAGATATGCAAAGTCGATCAGTGAATGTTTGTTTTGGTACAACAGTATGACGGGTCACCGGGATGCGGGGCCCTATGAATTGATATTCCATGCCAAGTCTCGACTGCCAATGATTCGAGATGAGCGTCAGGTTGAATGCAAATTCATCTCGTAGTGCATCTCGAATGATGAGTATGACGCTACGGAGAAAAACTTGTTCAGCATTGGTGAGAATGTTTATTTGAGAGTCGGCGGGAAATGCGATGAACCATGGACGGAGCCGAGACATCGTTGAAGTCTGCAGTTGGGGTGGAGCTGGACGACGATTGAATCACGAGGCATATATCCCACATCAGGAGAGCAATGGACAATCGACAACTGATGTTAGTGGATTCCGATGATCGCATTTCAGACAGTGAAAACGAAAGGAGTGGATTGGCAACGCAAGAGGTAGCTACAAATTCCGCTGAACGACCGGTGCGGGTACGGAAGTCTCCTCAGTATCTGGACGATTATGTGATTTGATCTGGAGATCATGGGGGAGTGTAATTTAATGGATAAATTCTAATTTGATTGAATTGTTAGGGTTTCGAAAAATACATATGAACACTTTTGACAAAATTTTATGTAGAAAAAATTTTAAATAATTATTTTTGTTAAATTATTAATTTCAAACAAAATAATATTTAGTTAAACAAAATTTGGAATATAAAATTAAAAATATTTTAGTCTTTGTTTTATTTTATCAATTTTCAAGGCTGATGAAAATTACTATATAAACAGCAGCAAATTTAGTTTAGTTTGCCCAAAAAATTGTCTCAACAAAAACAAAACCAAGGAAGCAAGTAAACTCGTTATATAGAATTATTTTTTATTTATAGAATATTCTTAAATATTCTTCTTTTTAAACCATAAGTATCCCGTATGGGAGAAAAAGGTTTATTGTAAGAATTTTAAATATCGTTCGTTTTGGAGATTAACATTTTTTACTGAAATCTATTAAGTCGTACGAAATATTGATTTGTGTTTGAGTTCTGTCGTCAAGAATTGAATTATTATTATTATTATTTTTGACTTGTTAATTTTTGTTATTTGAAATAAAGTTTCATAAAAGAATTTGTGTTCATTGTCTATATATTTATGTTGGAAGTCCTTTCTGATTATTTGGAGTCAGATTAAAGATTACAGATTAAAGATTAAAGAATAAATATTTGTGTTTTTAAAAAAGTAAATATTTAAGATTAAAGATTTTAATACCCAACAGAATAATATAGTTTTTGAAAATCTAAATTTTAAAAATCTATTTTACACTTAGATAATAAATTTTAATTAGAATATTTTTAATTTATTTGAAAAGTGATTTAAAACCTACTATTAAGTGGATTGTAATGTAAAGATTTATTTAATCAAATAATATATTAAAATAATTTTGAAAATATTTTAATACAGAATAGTCTTTTTTGTGGGTAATGGTAACAATTTGAGTTGTGATTTCAATAAAAGCAATATTAGTGTTCTTGTTGTTCTTGGAGAATATTAATATCAAACCATTTTTTCTAAATCATTATTTATTGATTTGTTATTTTTTTCACATTTTTATATTAGCTTGCTTTATTATATTTATAGAAAGTTGATATTGATGAACTTTTTTAAATTTTTGAATGAGCTACATCCAAAGAATTTCGATGAACTACAGTCCACAGGGGTTTCGAAAATCCACTGATATCAAAAACTTTTGAGATCCTAAGTATAGCAGTACAGGGATTAGTACACAGGGTATGGAATTTATATTCCTCATATGTGCTTGAGGAGGACGAATTAAAAGACCTTCAAAATAGATTAGAAAAGAATGGTTACAATAAAAATTAGGTAAATAATTTAGTTAAAGATACTGTAAGATTTATAAGTATAATTTATAAGATATTTTAATTCTCAATATTTAAATAATTATTAGCGTTATTAAATATCTATATCCATATCTATATTTATAAGTAACGGTTAAAAAAAGAATAACAAAAAAATATCATAAAAAAAACAGTTGTTTTAATAATCAGAAATTTTTTTAGAAAATTCAAAAATTGTAATTTAATAAATTATTTTTGCCAAGTCGTATTTTTTCTTTATTTAAATGTCGGAAGAATCAGGAGACATTTATACGACCAAAGTCGTTCCTAACAGATACCATAGACTCTATCTTTATGAAATCAAATAATAAAAGTCCTAACACAAACGAGTTCTAAATAATAACATTAATCAATAGCGTCGCTAGGCGGGTGCGGGGGTTGTATACCGCACCGGGTGACACAATCTCAGAGGGTGTCACCAAATGAAAAATAACCTTGTATAAATAACCGAAATAACTAGGACAACCAAAAGTCAATAAAGTCAATTTTTTTATTTCTAATAAAAATGCATAAAAATAAAAATTTGGGTACAAAAAATGCTTTTTTTTAGTATGGGGAGCAACTTTTGTTAGGTCTATTAGGTCAATTTCCTCTTTTTAGGTTAAATTTTAGATGTTAGGTCAATTTTTGCGGTCTATAGAGTTAATTTTTATATTTTAGGTTAATTATTTGGGTCTTTTAGATCCATTTTCATTTTAGAAAGTGAATAAAAAGTTGTAAAAAATGAAAAATTTGATTTGAATTAAATAAAAATAGTCAATTGATCAAAAAATTTTTTTTTAATTTTTTAGTAATTAAAAAATATATTTGCATGTTTATTTTAACTGAAATCATAAAATACCGAAAGTGCAAAATCAAAATTTGAAAAAAATGACATTTATGTGAAGAAATATTCAATGGAATTCGTTGCCTCTCCGTCTGGGAATCTTTTCTGTAAATTGTACAATGTAAAAGAGTTCAATGTTAATGCGCATCGAAAATCGCCAAGACACTCGAGTAAAATTCCTCAAGACAGTAAAAAGCAGCAGTTCATCGTCGTTGACAAATATTCTTTTTCCGATAAACTGGTCAAAGCATTTCTGAAAGCAGATATTCCACTTGCTAAATTACGAAACGATGGTATTAAAGACTTGTTTCAGGAATTAGGACATCAAATCCCTTAAGAATTGTCCTATCGTTTCAAGGTGGCCAATTTCAGTTTCGAAATTTTGGAAGAAATAAAAGCAACTGTCTTCAACAAAAAAGTGATACTGATTGCTGATGAAGCGGAAATCAGAGGCGATAAATTTTTTGTAACACAGCTTGCATTGTTGGAAGACCCATCTAAACTTTACACTATCGGTTGCGAATATGTGAAAGGTAGTTTGAAAAGTTCAGACGTGACCCAAACACTTGATTATCAATTAAGATTTAATGATATTAAAAGAGAAAAATTTACCCTTTTTTAAGTGATGCTGCTCTCTATATGTGTTTGGCCGCTAAAATTTTGAAGAGTATGTATTCAAAAATGGTCCATATCGCATTCATCTCCCACCTATTGCACTACTGCTGTGTGAAAATTCGTTTAAAATTCGAAGACGTTTATTTTTTGATATCTTCTATGCGAATGGCACTTTTGAAAAGCAGTGAACGTTCAGATAAATTTAAGGACATTGGGAAGCCACCAGATGCTGTTGTTACTATGTGGGGTACATAGATGAAAGCAGTTCAATATTATTCAAGGCATTTGCCTGAAATTCGTGAAAAAGTCAATAATTTCAAAGAAGATGGAAAAATTGTACAAAATGTCAAAAAACCGTTTCAGTTGATAATTTGATGTTTCAAATGGCTCAAATCAATCGAGAATACGATTGGATTGTTCATTTATGGATAAAAAGCGAAAATACAAACTTTTCTATTCAAAAATGGGGCTTGAAATTAAAAAATATCGATTTTGAAAAAAATCGAGCTGAAATTAAGCAATACATTATCAAGAGATTGTCTAAAAATGATATTTTTTCGTTGTGGGGAGAGCCAAATAAAAAAATGTCTCCTGAAGCGTATGCGCTTTTAATGAAAGCCCCATGCTCAAGCACTTCTGTTAAGAGAAGTTTTTCTCGATTAAAAAAACTTCTCTCAAAAGACCACAATTTTGACGTTGAAAATGTTAAAAATTACTTTTTTGTTTAATAAACGATTTTTAATGGTAATGCTTTTTAATTTTTTAGTTTTATTGCGTATTTTATGATCTCTTTTTAATTTAAAGTGAATTTTTGTTTTATTGGTCAATTTTGAAGGACAAGACTTTGTTAATATGTCAATTTTTTAGGTCAAGTTTTTTTAGGTCTATTAGGTCATCTTCTCGGATGAATCAGCTTTTGACGTAACACTTCCTCGTCCCCATTTTGTGAGACGATCCCATGGAGAAAGAATACCATCTGCCCATATTGCTTAGTATCTCCCATCTCTCCAGCGTGTTATGGTTAGGGAATGTTTCTAGTACTATGGCACTTCTAAGCTTTCTGTCATTGATGGAACGATACGAGCTGCCAACTACCAGCAGACACTTACCAGCTATCTACTACCGTCGATTGGACATTGATATGGGGATGGTCCCTGTGTGTTCCAACAAGACAATGCTCAATGCCACAAGGCTCAGAGCATAAAGTAGTTTCTGGATGAGTACAACTTCGACGTCATGGACTGACTCCCCTAATCTCCAGATATCAGTCCAATCGAAAATTTGTGGTCGATTTGCAAACAACGGGTTCATGCATCAACAAAGGAGGAATTGACAGCAAAATTGCGAGCTGTTTTGAATTCGGAGGAAATCAAGAACTCTTGTGCTGCTCTCATTGATGGCATGCCTCGTATGATTCAAGCCGCTCTTTGTGTCAGAGGTGGTCCCACTAAATACTGACTTATTTTTCTTTACATTCCTACACTTAAAACATACCTTGTGCTTACTCATCTTTGCATTGATGTTATTTCATCTTTCCTTTGTTCACACATTAGTCTAGTTTGTTAATGACAGCAATTCTCAAGTAAAAAAATGGGAATGAAGAAAAGTGTTTTTTTTTACATTTTTATAAAGACCCTCGTAAAATAAACTTAATGCAACTGAGCGAGCCATATCTTCTTACAGATATTGTAGTAACTTATATGTCATAGAAATTTGAAACTCCTGTAACTCATATTTGTGGAGATTTTTCCGAAAAAGTGAAAAAAACTGCTTTCCCATGTTTCATTGAGCGATATTGTATATATATATATATACAGTACGGAGAAAGATAAGGGACACAAAATCAAATAAAAAAACGAAATCTTAGTAGAAAAGAAATACTTAATCCTGTGAATTGATATCAAGTGCAGATTATATGAAATATTTATTTGAATTAAATATTTAAATTAAATTAAATTAAATATTATTTATATTTAAAATCTTTCGACGAAGACACAAAGTTTCTAGTCATCTATTTAAAGTTTAACAATCTCATATAAAACAAGTAAATCTTGTAAACATTTGTAAATAATAACTAAATATTTTTATCTAAACTCGTTTTATTTCTTGTTGCAAATATTTATTGAATCAGTTTGATACCCCAACATAGGCATTGTAATATTCGACAATATTCGGTTCATTAATTTCCCGACCCTTTTCTTATTTCGAACTCCAACGTCTTGATTTTGAAAGCGGTAAAACCGAATTATAATTTGATGCCAAATTTACGACAATATTGTCATGCAAATGACATAAATTTAAATTATTTTTTTGTCAAAAAGACATTCATAGCTTCCCTCTCCTTTTGAATTTACTGCTTTGGTTCCATTAATGAGACCTTCTCCACTCGATTACGTCGAATAGTACCAACAGCTCCCGAACACGCAATGATAGTGAATTGATAAGTTGAAATGACGTAAAAAAGTTATCCATAGCGATAACAAATTTCATGTCTGATGGTAATTCGAAAAGAGATCAAGAACCACAGATCCACCAACGCTAACGTGAGGGTGAGTACTTCCAGTGGCCGTAGATTGGTACGGTTCCTACTGAATCAAATAACCAAGTCTTGTGCAAAGATACTGTGAGGAATATTTTTGTATGGTGTTTATGTTGTATTAGGATTGTGTTTCTTCTACCCAGATGGAAGATTGATATTTTAAATATTTTAAAACGTAGTATTATTTAATCAATTATTAAGATTTAAATAAGCAACTTTAAAATTAAATCAATATTTCATGGATAGTTTATTTAAATATTTTTCTTAAAACAAATAAAAATTATTTTGTAATTTATATTATAAATTATTTTTTAATTTAAATTTGTTTGAATAATAAGACGTTTTAGAAATATTATCAAAAAACTTATCAATCAAGAAAGATTACTAGCTACGCAAGTTTTGAGGAGAATTGTCCGAGGGGTAATTCAGTTAGTGTTCTTAATAGACACCATATCTTGAAACCAAATCTTATAAGTTTTATATGTAAGTGTTGCTTAGAACCATGACTACCAAAATATGGTATAATAGCCTCATCTACAGCTAGCTTACATTCACGAGGGAAAAGTTAAGGAAAGTTAAATGGATGAGGTTCTATCCTTACAATATAAAACAAATCGAAAATAGTTTGTGATTTGCAAGCTAATCTGGTATATAAATTTAATTGTCACGGGTATCAAAACTCGTACATCGGAGAGACAAATCGTCATCTCAAAACCCGGATTAGCGAGCACTCGCAAATGAATCGATCGAGTAAGGTTCTTGATCATTGATTATGTTGTAAGGTTAGAACCTCATCAAAAGATGAGTTTTCTGTTCTACAAAAGGGTTTTGATCGACATTACGAACGACAGTTTTGTGAATCTCTACTAATAAGACACTACAACCCATCAATTAACTTTCAGAATGGGCAAAGGTAAGGTTATTTCAAAACTTAAAATTTTTAATTAAAATATTCTTTTTGCCATTATTACCCAATAATACTTTGATAAATAATAATAATTAATTTTTTGGTTACCTTTTAAAATAAATGTATCCATTAAAATTGTATTATTCAAACAATTCAATATTCATATACTAAATATCCAAAAATTGCTGATGATGATGTATGTAAACATCGAAACATGTCCAATAATTATATAAAAAAGCTTTAATCAAATTATATTTTCGAAATACTGAACTTGCGTTCACAATCGATAACCAAATGTAATAGTTTAAGATTAAATTAAATTGGTCTTTCTTAATTTTTAATGAGGAAACATGCACAATTTAAATTTATTATTTACGCAATTTTAATGGGAAAATTGTGATCACTAAGTAGCTCATAAGCGAGCTATAGTCCAATAGTCTAATCTAAAACCTATTGGTCTGATTAAGTTTCACAAGAATTAATTCCTGTTAATAACCTGGATAAGTCTTCATCCCCATTAATCCCGTCACCCCAACGTAGTTACGTCCACTTAAACGTTAGATTGTAACAAAATGTTATACCAATTAAGTTATATAACTATTTATTAAATATTCTTATCATCCCCGATTGATGCTCAGCTAATTCAACAGGTCTTATACTTCATTAAAATCAGTAGAGCCAGATAGCACTAAGACTCTTCAGCTGACCTTAGACGTAAGGGAAAGAGGCACGCTCATCAGTGAAGTTCAGATAATGTTGATCTATTGCGGAGAACCTCTTGTCAGTTTACTGTTACTTTAAGTAACTGGATGCTAAAGCTATAAATATGGTTTTATCCTTAGTAGAAAATAACATGTTCACCTTCTTACACATTCCCTTCTTCTAAAATTGACAGCAACACATCGTTAGGTGCATTGTGTACTTAATATCGGTTTTACCCAGACCAATTCATAATCTCACTATTTCCATTCCGGGTTTCCTTCCATAATGCGATGGTTCTTAAGAAATTAAATTTAAATACTTCTTCCCGTTACATTTTGAACATCGACATCATTTCGAAAATTCAATGGATTTATTCATTTCTTGTGTGCTATTCCGCGGTAATTGTTTCTTTAGATTCATTTAAACAAGTTTATATCTTTAATAAATCATCAACTGCATTGGTCATTCAGTTTCTGTAAATAGAGCAAAGCTTTTCGAATCGAATTTTATAATAACTATATAAAAAGACTAACGCTACTCTTAGAGTTATTTGAGCCTTTTTATACAACTATAAATAAGTGAAATAAATTAATAAATAAACAGTTAGGTTCGATATTAAGAGAGGATCACAAAAATTAATGAATAATGAGTTTATTATAACATAAAAGTTATCTTATAGTCTTTCTTAATTGTTACGGTTTACGAAGATATTTTCCCAATAATTTTTGGGATACAATTGTCGGATTGCGTTATAAGCCAATTGAATTTAAATTAAATAAGTTCTTTAATTTTAATTGTAATGTTCAGGTAATAAAATAAAAATTATTTTTAAAGTATTATTTGTTTTAATGAATATATATAATAAGAAATTATTTATCTGTTTATCATAATAAATATAAACTATATATAAATAATATAAATAAAAACCTAAGAAAATATAAATAATTTGAATAAAAATTAAAAAGAATTATATGAGAAAGATAAACAAGAAAAATCAAACAGTAAATAAAATTAATTTAAAGTTTAGAAAAGGGTATAATAGAAGAACATTTTGTGAAGTAAAGGACCTATAATTATATATAGCTGAAGATAGAAAAAGATAAAAGTTATTTTAACTTTTTTATTAATTAATTAAAAAGTACAAATTTTACAGTTCAACAAAAGTTGAATAAAAAAGAGTTTCGAAAGTTGGCGGAACCGATTATTTGGAACGGTGGATCAATTATTTAATGAAGCAAAACAACTATAATTAATTTTTTTAAGGCGAATATATAAATCGACCGAAAAAAATTGAAAAGGGAGAAGAAATATTGGAAGGAAAAACTTTTGTGAAAAAAATTAAATAAGTAGGAAGCGAATATATAATTTATATATTTGTTGGCGTAACGGGTGATCCTTTGTAATAAAAACGAGAATTAAAAACAATAAGATTCGTATTTTCTCAAAATATTTGTTATTATAAACAAATATACAATTTATTCAAAATCTAAGTTAGTTAAAGGAACTTAACTTATAAATGATTTTAAATTTTAGATTGGTGAGGAAACGAAAATTCGCTTACCTCCATACATTTTAAAACAGTGTGTTAGGGTTCCGAAATATACATATGGACACTTTTGATAAAATTTTATATATGAAAATTTTTAAATAATTCTTTTAGTAAAATTATTAATTTCATACAAAATAATATTTAGTTTAACAAAACTTGGAATTAAAAATTATAAATGTTTTAGTCTTTGTTTTACTTCATCAATTTTCAAGGCTGATGAAAATTACTATATAAACAGCAGCAAATTTAGTTTTAGTTTGCCCAAAAATATTTGCTGAAAATTCGCCTAACAAGAATTCTCATAATAAGTAACGTAAATACAAAGTTTATTTTATTTTATTATTTTAAAATATGACACTCATATTCATGGTTTCAATATTAAATATTCATTTAAACCAAAAGTATCCCGTATGGGAGAAAAAGGTTTAATTTAAATTTAAACATCTCCATACTGTATTGCAAAATTTTTGGATTCGAAATTAAAACGTTTGATTTCCTCTGAGTTCCAGTGTAAGGATAGCTTTGAATTTGTTGAATTTATTTCTAACTTTGATTTGGGTAATGAAA
>MQRK01177949.1:44711-57966 GCA_001938485.1 Girardia tigrina
CCTTCGCTGCTAACAACACCAAGAACCATCACTGATGCTGGAAATTTGGTATGCATGATCGTAGGTACATCATCCGGTGTTTTACACAGCCACCGATCATTTTTGCGATTCACCTTTTGCATGCTCATAATCCATTTCCTCCATCATGAGCATCGATTCTTGAGGTTCTTCTATGTCCTTTATCATTATGTTTCTTATTATCTGGGTTGCACTAAGGATCACACCGTCCCAGTGATACGTCCATTTCAATACATCATATTTCTATTGTTTCGGTCAGAAAACGACACATAGAATGTGATTATAAAACTTAAATTTCTCAAATAAATATATCAAATTGTGCTATCGAAATCCGAACCAGGAAAATATTCACTGCGAATAATTATAACAAACATAGAGAAAAGAAGGATTCTTGAATTAGTGTTTGAGAAATGATCATTGTTGAGTCATACATCTCTAAAAATATATGAATAATTATAATTTTGTTAAAGCTTTTTAAAAAATTGATTATTGAACATGTTTCGGAATTTCGTATTCCATCATTAGTCATTATAATTTAGTATATCTTAGTTTTAATATTAGTTTTATAAAAAGTTAGTTTTAAGGGAATGATTTTTTATTTATTTTGATTTTTAAGATATTTTTGGATAAAAATGGCTACACAATATCGCAGAGCCTTTTAAGAAGAGATTTGAAAAGGGTGTGATTAAGGTCCGCACTGGATCCACGACCTCTTCAACTGACAAAATTGATAGAGCAGTAAAAATAAGAGTGAAGAAAGGAGCCCAGAAGATCCTGGAACTCCAATCACTACTGAGCAGCTCCAAGATAACTATGCGAAACCAGAAAAAAGGTAATTAATTCATGCATATTTCCTGTAGTTTACTACGGCTGCAAGAGCTAAAGAACTTCAGACAAGAATATAAAGAAATTACATATCCTTCGTAATCTATGTACCCAATTATTATGAAGGTGAATAAAATCAAAAAATCCATATAGACACACAGAACAATGAACTTCCGCACCCTATAGTTATCATTTCAAACATAAGTCTTGCCTTTCATAGTAAAAAATGTAGTGATAAAGGAGTTTGAGTATATGAAGTGAATCTGGAAAGTCGAATTGCCAATGAGGAAAAAGATCAGTGTGAGAAAGAAGCGCTCCTTCTCACAATGCCATAGAGTGGAAATACATTTACTCTTTGGAAAGGAAGACTTCAAAGATCACATTATCCACAGAGATTCAATCGTATAGTATAACATACATTAACTCCTTAATAAAATCAGAGCGGTATAACAGAATAAGAACAGATGTTCCAAAACTGAAAGGAGCTTCTCCACTGTCCACAGGAAAGGTGTTAGAAGGAGTTTTTATTACAAAAGAAGCTAAATAGACATGTCAGAAAAGATTATTTGGGGTCTACTTCTGACAGAGCAGGTATATCATAGTTCAATAGAGACATCAAAAACTTTCAACGCTCATTATGCATGAAGTTATATAATACAAAAGGGTGGCTCTTGCGATAACTTATTCGTGAACATCGAGTGGATTTAGTTGAATAAATCGGAGAATCAGCGGTATCATCACTACAACCTGATGAAGGAAGCAACATTACCAGCGACAAATACTCAGACTATTTCGTTGGTAGTGGATAGAACGAAAGAATCTGAAGAAACACATTTTACGTTTAGAATCACATACATTTTTTTGAGGGGAAAGTTCGAAATATTTTTTTGTGGCTGTATTAAGTCACCAAATACGGCCAGAGGAATGCAGAATGATCGACGTCTAACCATGACTGTCCATTTGTAAAAGGGAAACCGAAACGATTTCGGAAACTAAAGTATTCCAACACCATAAGCAGCTTTTTTTATAATTTTTGAATATTAAAGTTATTGAAGATTTTATAAAATTAATAATTGGATAAATAATTAAATTTTTAAACAGCTTTTTAAAAATAAAACGACCATTAAGAATTTATAATAAATTTTAGAGTATAACAAATTTAAATATTCTAAATTATTTTTTTGTATTTAAAGAATAAAAATATTAACTGGGTTTTAAATTAAATATTGAATTACAAAACAGTGAAATTGATAGAAATCGTTGTAAAGACGCTGAAATACGTTCTAAAAGGATGTACAATAAAAAATTAAATTGTGTAAATTTCATAAGGTATTTTAACGAAATTTTATAAAATATTAAAAATTTAATGAAATCAAAAAATAATAAATTCAGTTTTAAATTAACGTTTTTAATAAATAAGTTATCAGTATTATAATCCAGTATTTTTGTGTATAATTAATCTGGTCAAAAAGAATACAAAAGAAAAGTTCCTCAAGAAAAATTGTTTAAATAATTGTTATTGTTATAGAAATAAAATTTTGGTGTTAATGAATTCTAATCTTGATCAAGAACCCAACAATATATATCCTTCTTCTAAAAGACCCCTTTGAATCGCTAGATTAATATATTTTGATTAAAGTAGTGATAACCTGTTTCTTTGCAGACGATAGCAACCAAGGAGAACATCCTCCTTCAACATGTCCATCGCGAGAAGCGGATTCCATTTTCAATTTCCAAGGTGAAAAGGAAAAACTTTCGTCCTATTGATAAGTTCGTAATAATGTAAATTAACAATAAAAAATTCTGAACCTAATTTTCAATTTTATAGAATTAAATACAAAAATTATTAAATTTACCTAATTAAGCTTTGAATTTATAGATTTAAATCCCGTATCAGACACTGTTGAATCGCGGCAATCAACCTAATTATATAATATTTTAGTTGAATAAATAAATTCTAATAAATATATATGTGAAATATGAGTATATATTATGTAGAGAATTGATATACATTTCGCCTATTGCGAGTGGAATATGAAGTAAATGTTGTAACATTCCCCTCGAATGAGGCGCAACGAACAACTGTTTTGACCCTCTTCATTACGAGTCTAGAGTCTTCTTCAAAGACAATATTTCTTTACATTATTTTAATACATAGTAGATCCATTTTTCAGATCTACTGAAAATTGACTACCTAACTATTTTTTACTCATATTAAATAAAAACATTAAAGATAATGTAAAACTAACTGATAATTTTTCAGGTAGTGTATGTAGTGGCGCGCAAGTGAACATCGCTATATACAACTGGGATGCAAAAAACTGATTTCGCGTACTAGTTTATTTCTTTGGAGTTTTTTAAAATCGCTTAGGATATATCGTCCCAATGGTAGTCAAAGGGTTAAAGAACGGTATAACTTTGAATTTATCAATGAAATGAATATATAGTTGACATTGGGTACATACCGTTTTGGTACCGCCATTTTGGTCCGTGGTATATTTATTTATAAAATTTTTAGCTGTACTAAGTATGATCTGTTATGCCGAATTTGTATAATTTGCGAATTCGTGAATTAGGCAATTTTTGCCAAATAAAAAAAATTTAATTCATTTATGAAAACAATATGTATTTAATATGAAAACTTATCAATTTAATATGAAAATATTGTATTTAATATGGAAAAATCTTAGTTTATAAATGCCAAATAGACTTAAAATGTAAAATTTTTATACATAGTTATTTAAAATTTTTCTTTGGCGGTAAGTTGAATTGCAAACGTGTATTGGTAAAACATTGTTTTCATATTAAATTGAGAATTTTTCATTTTTAATATTTTTTTCATATTTGAATATTTTTAATATTATACAAATTATACAAATTCGACATAACAGATCATAAAAATAAATAAATCATATAGATCATATATATCATATAAATAGATCTTATAAATAAATATACCAAGGACAAAAACAGTACCAAACTGACCTGCGCCCTTGACATTAGTTTATGGTAAGACTCCACAACGCATCGTCGGGAATAACAAAGTTAATAATTAGATAGACATTTTTTCGATCTTGTTAAGTTCTTAGAAGGCATTCCAATTTTTATTTAAATGACTGGATCAAAGAAAATGTGTCTACTTGACCAGTCAATAGAGCACAATTTCAACATTAACCCTTAGTAGCCTGATTTAGTAAAATGTGTTTACTTGTTCACTTTGCCGCGCAAGTAATATGTCATAGATAAAATAAAACAATAATGATATTTGATATTTTTTAATTTCGTTGGAAAGAATATTATACAACAGTAAAATACGTACAGCCAACCTATAAAAAAAACTAATAGTAATGTGAACATTCGGTTTAAAAGATTGGTATCAAAATTGAAACTCTAGGTTATTAAGGGTTAAATGTCCTGCCTTTCTAAAGGCAAAATATAATGTTGAGTCAAAAGTACTTTCCGCGCAGGTTTACGACACCCAATATTGTTTGTTATGCGGGCAATTCATTAGTCAGACGGGGGACATTTGATTTTGTTGCGCAGTAAATCTGTGACGTATTTAAGTAGAATTGTAAAAGTTGTGTTATTTTATACATTTTCAAGATGTAATATTTTGGCAATTTAACAAGGAATTATCAAGGCAACAATGTGCAGTCACAGCCGGAAATATTCAGTGTGTACGAAAATGTAGTTGTGACCGTTTGAACAGTTCGAAATCGGTTATTTAAATTTTGTACTAAAGTTTTAAATTTGAAATTACATTTTTAAAAGTTTTTTTATATTAAAAGTTTTCATATTACATTTTAAATAAAGTTTAACTTTCAAGATTTAATAATTACATTCAAACTCTTCCAATTACAATTAACCTCTCCTTATCCATGGTGGTAAAAATGGCCCCTTGTTAATCCTTTCCAAATTTGCTTTAAATTATCTTATTAACCTTCGACAAGCCAAGCGATTTCAGTGTGCGCCATCCCAACGTCCACCACATTTAGACACCATTTGTATTTTGCTAAATTAAAAGTAAATTATTAGTGGTTCTTGGAAACTCGTCAGAATTATTAGTATCAGACATTAAAACTTTTATTATACCACAAAAAAATGTTTAAATCTAATATTTAAACAAATTTTTTTTGAGAAACTATTTGTTTCATAAATCTTAAACCGATATAGATAAAAATACCTATAAATATTCATATTTGCTTTTTTTATTACTTCTATAATCACTTTTAAATTACGATAACACTTTAAAATATTTAATCGTTTCATTTAATTTTATTACTTTTCTAAAATCGTTTCACATAAAAATTATACACTTTTTTTTACTTTTTATATTATATTAAAACTCTCAAAAATTTTTATTAGCAATTTAATTGATCTTAATTTTAGTTATTTTATTTTTTCGAATGTTACATATTTAATTATATAAAAATTTTAATTTGTACATATTTAATATAACTTTCTTTCAAAAATTTTCCTAACATTTTTAATTCCTAACATAAATAAAAACATATATTGACATAATTTGGCACGGATTAACAAGGTGTCATTTTTACCACCATGGATACGGAAAGGTTAAAAAAATTACTTCAAAACTTTTTAAATTTAGTTTTATATTTTAGTTTTATGATTTTTACATTTTACATTTTGGAAATTCCTTTTACAAATTTTAACAGTAAAAGTCATCAATTTATGTGAGTTTCTAAATCCTAGCAATTATTATTGAAAATAAAAGCTTCTAACCGTCCAGTCATCCATAATCATGTTCACTCGGCCAGGAAAAGACAAAAGATAAATGAAAAGTTTTGAAAAATCATTTTTGAAACAAAACAAAAGGAATCAAAGACACCTATTAAGTTTTTGTTCTTCGACTTCAGTAGACCCGTGTTGAAGAAGGCATTCATTCCTACAAAACAGGAAAGTCTGGGTTGAAGTTCTGATTCCAAACAGAATCCTGGACCATAACCAATAAGTGTCCCCATATTTATCATTAAAATACCTCTAAAAAATCTTCGATTTATCCATCACTTATTAAAACCCGAAGCTAAAAACTTTGGGATACAATTTATTCTATAATCAAGATTTTACAAAAGTTAAATTTAATGCATTAGAATATTTTAGTGTAAATATCGTGAGATCTTTTGCGGATAGAAATAAATATAAAATATAAATAAATATGAAATGAATCTTGTTTTTTTGTAACGCTAGCAAGTCCTGCGCCATATTGATAATTAAAGGTTGTATTTACTTTTAAATATTATTTATCAGAAGAAAAATATATATAATGATAAATTAAATCAACAGTCTCAAAAAATTCCTTCTTCTTCAACTCTTGGAAACAATTAATTTCGAATTTCTTACGCCGAATTAACTCAAATAATAACTGATTTGAGTCTTCGTTCCCGGGGGCCACATGTAATGACTCGACGACTCTTCTCAGGAGGCCGCTAGTAATAGGCGTATAATTATTCACAATAATAATTATATATATTTATAATGATTATATTTTCAACGGTTTTTATGTTACAACTTTGTAAGAATTAATTTTTGTATAATAAGTTCGTCTTTCGACGTATAACTAATACAAATCGTCTTTCATACACGTTTTACCTTCGCTCGAAGATTGTTCACGACGCATATAACTGTTGATTACTAATGTTTCGAATTCAGATGAAGACCATCTTTCATTCTTTTGTTGTTTATCAAATTAATTAAAGTTTATATTCGTTATTAATTTATTTGAGTTGCCACATGAGGAATAATTGACTGTTTGATGTTTTGTGTTTGAATGTGTATGTTGATTTGGAATTGTGTCTCTCCTACCCAGACGGATGATTAATATTTGAATTTTTATTATCTGAAAATATGTAATGTTTAAATTTATTTCTAATGAAAAATAATTGTAAAATTTTAAATAAGTTCATTAATTTTATTTACAATTTTTAAATAAATAAAATAAATTCATATTTTTTAAACAATTAATATTCATTTTAATTTTTAAACATTAAAATTTGCAATAAGGATTCTAAAATTTATGTAATCTCCACTTACTCAGATAATAAGATAAAAGTCCTTAATTAGTTGGAAAGATGCAATTGTATGAAAGCTTTGACAAAGATCGTTCGGAGGACAATCAAATTTATAATATTAATAAAAATAATAAGTCGCATTGTTGTTCTTAATACCCTCGAAGGAGGAATGTTGTAAGATTAAGTCTGTTTGGATAGTTTATGTCCTAACACTAAGTAAATTAATAAATGAACCATAAATCTCTTGAAAAACAGAAATGCAAAGAAACATATGGATACAACGATAAATACCAAATTAGCCCCTCAAAGATAACGAACATCATTATTCGTTCGAGAATTGAAAAGTTTAGGAATTTTAATCCTTTAAATAAAAAATTATTTGTAGATTCTATGCGCGTCCAATGTGAAGTATATGACTCACAAAACATTGAATCTACTTTTAGGATGGAATTACGTTTAGTTGACGCAATGTCGTGAACAAGCAAGCCTATGTAAAATATTGCTCAAATGACATTGAAATATGTTACAAAAGTACTTTTCAGAGCTCCATTTTAAAATATTTATGATTAAATTGAAATAAAGGCCAAGAAAATCGAATTTGTTTAAATGAATCATTTTGTGCATCTTTTCACTTGTGAATAATTATTTGGAACATTTTGTCCTTTTCTAAAATGAATCACATTTAGTACTATAAGGGGTTAATTTAAATTTGCATCTCGCCAGAATAATTTATTATTTTTTTTAATTTAAAAGGTAAAGTATTTTAATGTTATTATGCTTATTAAATATTTTAAAATTAAAAATGATATAATAAAACAACTATTAAAAAATCAAATACGTTTTTAAAAATAAAATATGTTTTTAATGTGTTTTTTAAATATTTTAAAAATTAAAAAATTATATAATAAAAAAAATCATGAAAAAAATAAATATCTATTTAAAATTTAAAAATTTCTTTTTAAAGTATCTATTAAATATCTAAAAATTAAAAATGATAAGAAAACCATTAAATATTTACTTATAAATAAAAATATTTTTACAGTCATAACAATTTATATATTTTAATAGAAGTTATGAAACAATTTTAAATAAATTTTTAGTTTTAATGTGAAAATTATTTAATTAAATTGCAAGATTTTAAAAATTGAATCGAAAAGAATTTAATAGATTAATTTGTGACGAGATAATTAAATTAACAGAAAAATTTGTTTAAATATGTGATTTGTTGTTATATTAATAAATTTTGGTGTTAAAAAATGAATTCTGATATTGATGTTGCAACCACTTCTCACAAGTACCGTAGTGTAATCTCGTTTCTTCTGCAACGAAAGAAAGATAGTCAGGCATTTATCAAAGAACTACAAGATTTTTATGGCAAAAACTTTCCTTCAAAAAGGACAGTCTTTGATGGGACAGCTAAATTAAATGTGAAAATACTAACATTTTTGAAGCAGTGCAGCGCTGTCTGATCAACTGAGAGCACGAAAAGGAACAGAGGAGCTCTTCTTAACTTTTTTCGGTTTATATATCTTCTAAAGTGCCGACATTAATTCTTGCTTTGAATAATTATTATTGAATTACATTTACACTACATTATTTTTCAGGAAACTGAACATTTATGGATGACTGTTTGGATTCCATCAACATAAGAAGATGCTTTTGAATTATATCTTGAGTTAAAGAAAATCTTAGAAAAAGCTGGAATGAAAGCCAGAAGTAGTGCATGACAAATTCCCGGATGGTGAAAGAGTTACAGAAGTTGAAATAGGTAATGAAGAGGATCATGCAACAACAGTCCTCGGATTTAGAAGGATATTAGCGGGTTTATTTCAATTTCAGATGTAATATCCAATAAAAAAGACAGGAAAAAATAACAGGAAAGATTCTCATTAGGAAACCTGGAAGGAAGGATTAGAGTGTGGTGAGAATTTTACCTGTGATTTGGCTTCAAAAGGAGAAACATTAGTAACTTGGCTTTCAAAATTAAATGAGATAAAAGTCGAACGAAAATTGAAAAGAGATCAAGATGTGATTACAGAATTGCATATGTTAGAGGACGCATCGAAAAATGCATATGCAGCCGTTGTTAAACGTTTAACCGGATAGAAGAGTCTTGTGGACACTTTTTTTATTAACCGTACGTAAATCAAAATAAAAATACCAATTCAAATTCAATTTTTTAGCACTTTTTTTTAACTAATCATGAATTTTATTAAACGAATGTTCGAATTTTCAAGGATTTCTTATGTATACATTCAATTTTCAGCTTAAGAGTCCTTCAGACTCTTCTATCAGTTTATGTTACAAAAAAATTCTATCCGGTTAAAGGTTAACTTCGTCAGAAAATCTGTGATGAATATCATAAAAAAATTTATAATCGCAAAAAATGTTGAGTAAGTTAAATAAAAGCCATGTCCATTCCCAGATTGGAATTGATGACAGCATGAGAAGGGCTAACAATAGCGAAAAAGAGAGGAAACACTTTGGGAATTTTTATGGCAAATACTTGGATCTAGATAGTTTGATCGTCCTGTACTGGGTAAAGTATTGAAAAGTACTATAAACCATTCGTGGCTAATCAGGTCGGCAAAGTACATAGAACGATGATGATAAAAAATTGGACACAGGTAGGTACAAAGCAAAATCTGTCTTATATTCTGTCTAGAGGAATATCAGCTGATGATTTTAAAAATTATGAATTGTGGTGGAAAGGACCATCATCTTTGTATGCTTATGAGGAGAATGGAGAAACAACCAGCAATATTTTTAGATAAATCAGATGCGGAAGAAAAATAATCATATGGCAACAGTTATTAAAATATCGGAATCTAAAGCATGGAGTCGTTTCGAACCAGAATAATTCAGAAACTGAGGGAAGTTAAAAATAGCGATGGGTCGGGTTCTGCGAGCAATAAAGAATAGCAGAATGGGAGATAGAAGTCAACGTCAGTCAAACGATCTCGTGATAAAGGAACTTTAAGGTGTTGAATTTGTTTTGATTAAATTAGATCAGCCAACAACTTTATGCAAGAGAATAACAGTTTGAGAAATGGAAAAGATGTTAAAAAATAAACAATTTAGACTGATGAATGCATTCGTAGATGAAAAAAGAATAATCAGGATGAATATGAGATTAAGTTACTCAGATTTGTGAACATATGAAACAAATGATCCAGTGCTTTTTCAACGATGTGTAAAATATTGAGATTAATTATTGACATGGAAAAGAATAGATTTAAACATATTGCCGGAGTCAAGTTTATCTATCTCAAGTTGTGAAAACGCCTATGGACACCAGGACTCAAACAAATAATAGAATTTCAAAATAAAAATTATTTAGTGTTTCAAATGAGAAGAGAGCAGTCCTTTTCACCAAAACGTTCACAAATTCCAACTTACAGGGTGCAGACTCCCTTATGAGCCTTTGTAAAGATTGGGGTAGATTTCGCAGAACCGCTCAAGGCGAAACAATGTTGTGTTATAAAATATCTATTTTTAGACTTCGTTTTCTTTGTCCGGCCGAGTACTTATTGAACGCACCACGTAAATAATAATATGAAATAAAAGTTGATAAATTTATGATTTGATTAAATAAATTATTACATATTTCTAAAGTTATTTTTGTTATATTCGTAACTTACACTTTTCTTATAATATGTTATGGTCGTAATATAATAAATGATTGAAGGAAACTTATAACCCATGTTGATGGTTCTTATTGGTAATTCTATTTCCATCAAATTTTCATCTTTCCACCTGATATTATTTTTTATTATAAAATTTAAAAAAATATACATAATTCATGGATACCACCCATATATCCTTTTCTCGGGGTCACCTTATGGGTCAAGTCAAACGCTCATGTCCAGACGGTCCAGAAAAAATAATTAAAAAGAATTAATTGTTTTTTTGTAATAATAATTGTTTTTTTTAAATTTTTTATTTATTTTAGATTTTTGGATTAAAAATAAGTATTTTTTCATAAAATTAAAAAATAAAAAAAATAATAATAAATAAAATACTTAAATAATTACAAATTATTTTTATTTTTCTTCTGCAAATTTAAAAAAAATATTAATGAAATATTCGAAAAGAATGACGAAATTGTACAAACATTTATTTCAATTATTTCGCGATTTGTAAACCCAACAGAAAGTATTTACTTTTCATTAAAATTGCGTCAAGTAATTATCGTTTTAATTATACATTTTGCTTACTGAAAGAAAGGGGAATTGTTGCTGCAGGAACGAAGGGAGTTTAGATAACTAAGAGTCGTTTGTTTACCATCAATCGAAGGACAAATATGATACTATTTGGTCGACACCACATATGTCTACCATTCTTTTACGAAAGAAGGTCGAGGGGGATGTTTGCCTTTGTCTTGTGTTTCTCTTTCCGTATATGTAGAAATATTCTCGGTTGAATTCGAGAACTCTTCTTCACAGAAAATACATTTTGATTTGTTTATTTTAATTGAATATGATAAAAAGAAATATTTTTGTAATGAAAGTAACACTAAGGAATTCGATTTAATTATTTGAAATGAGTTTCAATTTGTTTATTTTGTCATGTAAAAGACATTGACGAAAGAATTTTTGTATTTATAAAGGAAAAATATAAAATAAAATAATATTTATTATGTAATACTTGTTTGAGAGAAGAGTTTTTGTTGTTGGAGATTATTTAAGTTCGATACCTTCCAGAAGAAGGCAAAAGGATTTCTGAATATTCTCCAACGTAATTAAAGTTGTCTCTTTTATTTTGATTATTTATACGGGTCATCGAATAAATCTTTTTTATCATATTAGTTTTTGTTATTATTATTTATGTTAGAAAACATCTCTTCTGCTAAAGAAAGCTTACATATGAATGACAATTCACTGATTCTTTATCACCTATATATACATATATAGATAATTACATCAATAAAATTAATTAAATAAAAGAATTAAATTACAATAGTAATTATTTAAATTTAGTTCATTTTAAAACGAACAAAGAATTGTCAATGATGAGCTCTCAAATATTCACTCATCGAATGGCAATTTTTTTATATATTATTTATTAAAATTCGTCTTGCAAAATTCAAAATTACAGTTCGATCATTTTTTTAAATAAATCAAAAGTGTTACAAAATTTCAAAATAATTACTGTTCAAGAAATTTGAAATAATTAACGTTCGACAAAATATTTCAGACTTAGGACAAAATTTAAATCAAACGTTGGACAAATTTTTGAACATCAAATCTAAACAAATATTTGCGACCAATCAGAGCGAGCTATTTCACTCATTCGATACGATATTTCTTTTGGGCGCACATACTCAATAATTTTGTCGATTCCCGATTCAGTATATGGACAATGTATGATACAATGTCCATATACTGAATCGGGAGTCGACAAAATTATTGAGTCAAATGACTCATAAAATAAAATGACACAATGCCGAACAAAGTGGTCTTTGTCCGCAATTTAAATTTGTTATTAGTATTTTCTTAATTTAAATTTAATTATATTCTTATATACTTATTTATGTATACATGCAATAAATTCAGCGATTGAGAACCAGTAAATTGTCATAATAGATTCAAGCTGTCTTTGGGCAGAAGAGATGTTTTCTAATATAAATAATAATAACGAAAATTAATATTATAATAAAATTTATTCCAAAATAATTGTTAATTAATATCAATTGCCAGAAAACTCTATTGAGGAGGCAGACTCCAAAATTTCACAATTACTTAATAATACACATGCATTGCCTAAAAACCAAGTGCTTCTTTACCAGAAGGAACATCCTTCTCCGAAGCTCATCGTTAGAATTACCTGACATGAGAGGTGATTTGAAATATAAAACGAACTTAAATTATACATAAACATAATATACAAAATTTATTCATTAGATATAAATATCACTATAAATAAATATAAATAAAATAATAAAATCTTAAGAGCGGTTCGTTCTCTTTATAGCAATAACTTAGCAATTTCAATGACAGAAAGACAAAAGTTAATTACAAAAATGAATTATTTTATAAATTATTAATTAAAATGTTTTATTAAACTAATTAAACATTTTTTCTGATATAATTTTATGCTTCAACAAATTCTTGGAAAAAAATCGATAATAATTCCGAAAGCAATTTTCAGCAAATCTGTTAAATCTAAATCGGTTTTATTACGTTTTATTATTTCGATTAGATGAGATAATTTCTCTTTTTATATTTACAAAAACGAGATAAAAATATTTAAATATTTTATATTTTTATGTAAAAATAGCTTCTTGTTGTAATTAATTAATTAAACATTTATTATTTGAAAAATATCGATTTTTCAAAACTGCCATCCTATTTAATTATTATTTATTATTTATTATTTATTAT
>MQRK01177957.1:1342-16011 GCA_001938485.1 Girardia tigrina
TAAATCCGAAATATAACTGAATACATTTTTCAATTTGTTTTGTGTTTTCCACTATTTCTACGAAATATTAAAGTGGTTTTAAAACTCTAGTTACTTTATGATAACCCTGTATAAACAAAATTGAGGAGATCGTTACATTTAACCCATAATTAATTTAACCAAAATTAAAGAAAAGCTTGATCAAGCAGCTGATCCAAAAATTTCGATATTGGCTGGACCAACTATGACGAACTGGAATCGTTATATTCAAGATTTCAACAACTTCAAAGACCCGCCAAAATTCAAACGGTTGTCTGATAATGGAAATTCAAATCGACCAAAATCATCAAATCGAAATTCCAAAGACAATCGACAAAACCCAGAAAAGGGGATTAACCCGAACAACCGATCATTGGCGAATTCGCGCCCCCCTCGACAGTCGATTGGGCGACCCCGTGATGTGATACCTAGTGGAAAGAGATCTTCGTCCCAGGTTAAACCATCCGGACCACACCCTAGTCGAATCATCGTTGAGTCATTTATAAAATCAATAAGACTGACTTAAAGGGTACATCCCTAGAGATTGGAGACCAAATATAACATGGTGTATACCACTTTAGTCCCTTCATTCGAAGATTCGCGTCAGATATCAATGTCATTCCCAAGAACGAGCGATGGGAAATTGTGAAGAAAGAAAAAAATCTCAAACTTCATCGAGCCAAGAAAATCAGACTGAACCTGTTATCCCTGAAGCTACACCAATCGCTCCAATTATGGACTCTCCCAAAAAGTCGACGGAGTCAAGAACATCGATCTCTGAATGCTGGTCGAGCTTGCGGATGGAATTTCCCGCGCATCGACCGATAATCTATTGACGAACATTGCCTATCATTCACGATTGCAAATGTGAGCTGATTGGGCGTGATGGCCGCCCCTCTGTTCGTAAATCCGCCATCCCAACTCGGTTGGTTCAACAATTCGTCCCTTCGTTTTTTTTCTTTTACGTTTAGGAATATGTCGTCGAGCGAGAGGATAGCTGTCCGTTCACCGACGGCCACAGAGAGCTGGACCATCATCTCGAATCAATGTTTCGGGCGAAAGGAATATGCGATATAGTTTAACAACTATTTCAACAATGATTTTTCAGGGTCGATATTTATCGATGAATCATCTTTTAATTTATATTTAAAAAGATCTCATGCGAAATCGAAGCAAGGAACTCGTGCTATAGTATCAACACCAACAGTAAGAGGTAAATCAATTTATTTAATAATAAGTATGACAATCAACAGAATGTGATATTGCAAAAAATTGCTAACTCTACCGTCAATGCTAATATTTTTACTGAATATATTACTGAACTATATTGCTATTTGAGAGATGTTCTACATTTGCAAAAAGCTTGTTTAATAATGGATAACGCCAGAACATAAAAAAATTGAAAGAATAACTTCAGAATTTAAATTCCTTTCACCTTATTATTATATGCTTAACCCTATTGAAAATGCTTTTTCAAAAATTAAGAATGGTGTAAGATCAAAATTAAGATTGGAGACTAATGTATTATTGTTGTCTGAACTGATGTTAAGAACATTTTTCGAAATATTATGAACTGCGCAGCTGAATTGTCATATGTTAATCATTAAACAAGTTGTTATTACGAGTTGTTAATATATTAATAAACTATTATCATATCTTGTTTTTATTTTATGCATGTTCGATTTGAATAATAAAATGTTACGATTCATTGGTAATATGTTCAATTTGAAAAACAAAACAAAATGTTCAAATTAAACAGAAAATGGTATATTTATTTCTGTATTTTTTTCTGAAATTTTATTATTTATTTCTGAAATTTCATTTTTGTCCAATCTTCATTTAGTCGAACCTCAATAAAGTGAATTCAAGATTTAGTTACTTTAGTTGCTTCTCGATTTTGCGCTTTTGAATTTGGAAGTTCCTTTATTTTTCGTTGAATACTTCAATAAAAAAGACTAATCACACGAAATCACAAATTATAAACTCTATAATTTATTTTGCAGAGCAGCAACACCATTACGTAAAATCTCTGAAGCAACCCAGAGAGTGCCCAAACAGAACGTGTTTTTAACTATATGGATAACAAAGAACAGAGACATTTAAAAAAACGTAATTGATTTAGGTGTGCAAAAAAAGATGATGTGATTATTAAAAACGGAACTTATTTACCTAATTAATGTTATCACTAGGGAACAGATTTTTTAAGCAAGAGACATATGCAATCCAAAAAATCTACTACAGTAAAACATACTAAGTAAAACATCATAAAATAAATGCATTAACTGTATCTCAGGCATTTGTAAACAGTCTGGATGTACTATGGCGAGATGAAAAACAGTATAATCGAGTGTAACTGGTTGTGACCAATGCTGCACCTTCATGATTTCTGCATTTAAAAAACTGAAAAAAAATTTGTATCATGTAAATATGTTTAGCTCACGCTTTGCATCGAGTTTGTGAAAGAATAAGAGATGAATTCGGAGATTCGGAAAGTTTTTTATAATATCAATGAAAAAGGTTCTTATTTATTTAAAATTGTTTTTGATATTTGGTTTTTGATATTTCTTTATTGTTTGGACAAGAATCCTGATTCCACTTTATTCACATCAAGAGAAAAATATTTAATATTTCAAAGCAAAATTTGCTATGCTCCTCTTGTTTCGGTGTCAGCTGAGAGATCTTTTTCTCAGTACAAAACAATTCTGAGCTCTTAAAGGCAACGTTTTTCCTTTCTAAATTTGTAAAAAATGAACTTTCTTTATTTGATGCATTTTTAGAATAAATTTTGTGAATCTTGTGTTACTACTATTTTACCGTTATTTTAAAATCGAAACGCGTAAAACTGTAAATCATTTTAAAGAGACGAGGTTTTTTAATAAGATATGTATTTTTATCAAACGAAATTGGCATTTTTTATGACCGAAATGCCGACCAAAATAAACATTTTTAAGAACCGAAAAATCTGCTACCAGATTTACAATCACAATTTAAAAACTCTGTTTAAAACATTTGTCACTGGAGTTGAAACAAATTTTTACGTATTTTATTTTTCCTTATTTATTGCGCTAATTCATCGATTTTTTGTCGTAATAATTAGGCAAAGATGATTAATCAACTGTCAGATAATTTCTTTTTGTGACTAATTCCACGTGGTTTTGATTTGTCTATTTGCAGGTTTCCAGCTGTTCAGTCCGAATAGCACTCAAGTTACCTTCCGAAGCCTTCCATCCGGATTAATGAACCTACCACCTCAGGACAAAATCAAGGTCACGAATCTGGTGTCGCAGGAATTCATCTTGACGATAATCAGCCTCAACCTAAGTCTTTTCCAGCCAACCAATGTCCGAGTGCGATCCGGATAACAGTTAATTCATCTCTCCCCACACATCATCAGGACTGGACTCCTCCTTAGGATGCTTTGTACACCAGTGCTGAGCTTCTAATGAAAAGCTGGAAAAATTGGATCTCACTACCCTGAGCCAATAGGAATCCCGTCATTTGTTTACTTGTTGGGGAAAACGGAGTTCCGACAATGACTGGGAGAGGCCGAAACAAATGGAAGGTTCGACAAACTAGTACCCTACAAGTACCTCCTGCCACACCCTCTGGACGGGTGCCATCAAACCACGGCGATTCTATCCTACTCTGAATGGGATTTGGGGATATATTTTTTGGGGAAATATTTTTTAATAGTTTTTTTATAAATTTTACATAAATTATATCAAATTCAGGTAAATTAAATCAAATTTGTTTAAATAATATCACCATTTTTAAATTTTTTCACCGAAATATTTTCTTTGGAGCCGAATATAGTTTCGGGGTATTTTAGAGAGACATTTTGCAGGAGAATCTACTGAAGATGGAAGGAAAGATCGAGAAAATATTCCGACTGAGAAGAAATCAAAGTGGGGACGAAAAAACACTGAGACTGGCGTTACCTCGTTTAAAAGAACACAGCTGCTCGATGGATGCCTGTCATATACAGTATGCAGAAGTGAAGGAATTGAACAGGCATCTCAGAAGAGATCACGATGGAGCAGACCCAATCCCGCGAAAACAAAGAGAAAAAAAGCCCAGCCATGCCAGAAGAAAGGAAACTACCAATTTTAACATTGCCCGAAGGAATGCAAAACTGCTGGATTCCTAAGGATTCACATTCAGAAGAATCACCAAGAACCGCCAACATCCAACGCCCAGAGAGAAGAGAACTTGGAATGAGAGAACGAGGAAGAGCCGACATCAAATCAATCCAACTCTCAGTTAGCGGACGCAGCTGTGAGTATGCAGAGGATACAGACAAATGACGATACCGAACAATAGCCGCATCTACAATACCGACTTATACGCCAGTCGAGAAAAGATTTAATTAAATTCAAATATTAATTAAATCATAAAAAATATATTTGTTTTAATAATTGATTGTCGTTATTAAATAAATGTTTAATTAATCGTGGTTACATTTTATTCTTAATTCATTGATACGATTTTACATTTAGTTTGGGTGGACCCTCTAAAGAGCCTTAGGCTCAATACCATTGAAAGAGATGGGAGGCCCAACATGATATTGTTGATATGTGGTATTTTCTAAGAACTAAAAAATCTTGTAGCACGCTGAGATTTTTACATTAATTTTTATATCTTATTAATATATTATAATTATAAAATTTAAAATCAATAGATTACTTAATGTTAAAAATTATCATACAGTGTCGCTCAAATTAATCTGCCAGTACATTTATTTTCATAGGATAGGAATATTATTATCAATAACTTTACTTATTTTATTCAAAAAATATTTTTGGTTTTTATTTTGACAAATTTTGCAAAGAATCACAGCTTTTTTGAATTTTGATGTTTTTTCTTTTTACTGTGATTTTTTGATTAATTTAAAACAGTTTAATGGATCTTTATATAGTTTTTATAATTTTAGAAATTTTTGTAATTTTTATTTTTCTCTACCATATGTTAATTCTTTTCATGGTAAAATTATTAAATTGCAAAAAAAACGTACTTTATCTAGAATATATAAGTTTTTTAAACTTAATAAAATAAACACCACTATTAATGGGAACGAGCTCTTTGACTTGTTCTTTGGATTTGTCACCAAGAGATTCGACTTTGGTGATCAAAGGATCTTCTCTGACTCCGTCTTGGGATCCTTTGCACGTCAATTTTCGCCTACTCCCAGCAAATCCTCTGATCAACCCATGGAGTTGAATTTTAATAATTTTAAAAATAAACTTAAATCATATTTATATAGGAATAATGTGAAGAATATCAAGATTGACCAAGATCTCTTTTCTTCTTTTAAGTCTTTCAAAACCTCATTTCCCTCTTACTCTGATGATTCCTTCAAATCTTTTCTCGCTCAACTCAAAAAACCCAGTGAACCTGTAAACCTTTGCGGTGAACTTCTATCTGATAAGGTCCTTAATCTTAACTTTTCAAATTTTTGCAGAAAAGTTAAAACCTTTTCCCCTCTTATATCCCCTACTTTTGAAACATTTAAAACTTTTTTCTCCTATATATCTTCCTTAAGAGATATGACTATTAATAAGATTTATTTTCGAGATTGAGAAACTTTTTTGACAATCTTGATAGTCTTTGTTTAAACTTTATTGAGTTTTGCTCGAAAAGCAAAAAACCTGCGACCTTGGTCGTAATAATCATTTTATTCCTTTATGGAATTTCACAAATAAAAATAATAAAATCTCCTATAGTGAATTTGAGAAATTATACACAACCCTGCGCGACTTTAATTTAGAAAATTATAAAAAGGATAACAATATTCTCCCTAAAATCCAGGTTTCACCAAAACAAAATCCAAAATCTTATTTTTCTATTTATTACATTATTCTTTCAATTTTTTCAACATTGACCAATAAATGTTAAGTTTTATAAATCGTATAACTTTCGAACCATAAGTGTTATGAGAAAAATAACCATATATTCCTAATCAGCATTAAAAAATCCACAAAATGAATCCATTTTTATAACAAAATTCTGAGTTTCAAAATTTGACCTTTATTGCGTAAAAAGGTCAAGTTATGGAATTTTTACACCTCATATGTTATATATCAAAATACTCGTCTTGACGAGTAGATTTAGAATATGCAAAAATTAGATGCTGCGTACCCTTTGGGCCACCATGTACGTATTTTATTTTATCTTAATTACTGCGCTTACTCATTGAAATTTCGCTGATTAATCAAATAAAAAAAAATCGAAAATTATTATTCAAAAAATTCGAACTTTCGGACCTCAATGAAACTAAAGCGTATTAACAATCACATGCTGATACATTTCCACTAGGAAAGGACAGACAAATTAAATCTTTTAACGATAGCAAGAGACTTTGTGTCTGCCAACCCTCCCAGCAAGAATGATTTTGGAGAAACTGGTCAATTGTATCGTTTAAATAAAGTTTCTTCGCTTCAAAAATAAACTTGATCCTGCACTTTGGGGGTCTATTAGCTAATATTTCATAGGACTGTCTTTTTTCTTTTCAGTCACCCAAGGTGTAAAACTGTTCCGGTGCATATGTATGCATGTGACTTCGATCTTTACCGCCGGTTGTGAATTTTAATCATTTTGTTTATACTTATTGAGTAACAGTGTATTTTGGTACGTTTTAGGCCGGTTCCAGGGGTCAATACTATTTTCTTCTGAGACATCCATGGCTTATCACTTCGTGATAAAGCGGCAACATCGAGATATGCGGAAACAAAGCTTCAACACTTTTTGTTACACGAAAAATATTGAAAAGTTGATGAGATACAAATGTGAGAAAAATAACTGTAAAGAAATAAATACAGAGATACTATCAGAAAAAAAGAAAACATTTCAAAGACATTCAATAGTTAAGAAGACTTTTACATATTGAAATTGTAATAAATTGGAACATAGAAGTTATCAATTTATGGCTAGGATGATTAAGTTAATGAAAAGTCTCAACGCTGCCTAACGAATTACCTTAAATATTCATGGAAATTTAAGATATAAATTTTAATTAAATCCATAAACCACTACGACATAATAATCTTAAAATCGGCATTACATCTAACATCACATATGATGACGCAGAATAAAAAAGTTATTTTTACCGTTTCTGAACACTAATTTTCGAAGCCAATAATTTTCAGAGTCCGATAAAAAGGGTTTTGTTAAAGAAGGATTCATGATTGTCATCTCCGTCACATTATAGAAATTGCTGCCGGGAAATCGGATTTTTTTCGTCCTTCATTTAATTTTCTTACTTACCTTAATCAAATCTTTTAGACCATCCTCCGAGAATAAAATAATTTACAAGTAAATAAAAGATTATTATAAAATCAAATTCAAAGACAAATATAAAACCAACGAAGCTTACCGTTCTTCTTCCTTTCTTTTCTTTCAATATTTATGTGAAATAATTATATGAAATAATTTAAACAAATTAAATCTTTTTTTTCATAAAATTATTTTTGTCAAATTTTAAAAAAATTTGAAATTAAAAATTTTTGCGATAATTTTATAATTTTCCTAAAAAAGAAAAACCGAAAGAGAAATTAGGAACACTGTTATTATTTATCAAATAATTTTAGAAAATTGTATTAAAAGAATTTGTAACTTTTTAAAATGAAAAATATTTCTTGCAAAAAGTAAATAAAAGTGAATTATATCTCCTTTGATATCGGTGAGCAAAGGGTCGAAGTTTCAGAGCGACCACCACATATTAATGAAATCTCTTGTAACCTTCTTCTCGTTGAATATACAAGAAAATTTTTTTTCATATTTACAAATTATAAATGATTTTTTATAAATTTTAAATATTTTCTCTTTTTTATATAACGAGGGTTCCCGAATTACGACGGAAATTATTTTTAACATTTATAATTCTTCTCTTTTAAATAATAATAATAATAAATAACAAACATGATTATTAAGAATTAAAAGAAACATTTTTATATAAATTAAAAGATTACAGGGATTTTTGATCTAATACGATAGTGTTGCATTTGATTAAGTCAATTAGTGCGATTATAAATCAAAAACAAAAAATAAGAATATTATAAGAAATATAAGAGAATATACAGTATAAGAAATACAAAATAAGAATAAATACAACTGCTAAAAATAAATTTATTAACATTCAATAGTCTCTTGGTTCGAAGACATGTTTAGGTACTTAAATATGTTTTGATAGTATCCATTACAATCCGATGCACTAATTTCATTGAAGGCACTTTAAATTCGATTTTTCAATTGCAGTTCAGTTGTACACGCGCTTCTGATCACCAGATTCTTCCATTTACTAAAGCAGTTTTCAAAGGGATTTAAAAATGGACAATAAGGTGTCAAGTATAAAACTTGAAATCCATCAAAATTCAGTTTTTTATAGTGATGAATTCGAGCATTGTCCATAATTAAAACAGGCAACCCAATACCTAAATCCACACAACGTTCTTTAAACTCGTTTAAACAGGTTTGGAAGTTTTCGCAGTTAACCATTCGATCATGTGTCTTATAATACAAAAGCTTGTTTCGGTTCATAACAGCAACCACATAAATGTTTCGACTTCTTGCCAATGGAACTGTTGTGGTTGCTCTTACTACCGCCAAAGACCTTTCACGTTTTGGACTTGTACAAAATTTAAATCCCACTTCATTGTTCTGAAGTCCCATTTCATTGAACCGAGAGACTATTGAATGTTAATAAATTTTTTTAGCAGTTGTATTTATTTTTATTTTGTATTTCTTATATTGTATGTTCTTATATTTCTTATAATATTCTTATTTTTTTGTTTTTGATTTATAACCGCACTAATTGACTTAATCAGATGCAACAACGTCGTATTAGATCGAAAATCACTGTAATTGACAATTTTTATTTTGAATTATTTTAAAATGGAAATAAAAAATTTCAAAATATTTACCAAATTTTTTATAGTAATATTTTTGTAAATTAAATTTATTAAACGTAACACTTAAATTATTTAATAAATTTATATTTGTTAAATGTAAAGTTTAAAAAAAATATTAAACGAAAAAAATCACCGAAAATTACAAAATTAGAAGTAAATGTATTTATTAATGTCATTAAAATAATTTTTATGATTTTTTTCAGTTTTTTTGAAATACAAAAGTATTATTAAAATAAATTTTTAAAAACATAAAACGTCGCATTAAATAAAAAATTAACGATAATTTTTTATCGTTAAAGAATCATTTTTATTAAAATTCGAATTATTTATCAAAAATATTTAAAAAAGTAAAAATTGACTCAAATATTTAATAATAACATTTCCGGAAGGAGCTTCGAGGAGTCTGGAAGATTATATTTTATATATTCCGATATTCGATTCAAAATTATAACTATAATAAGAATTAGTATTAATCTGAACTTATAAAATATATCGATTCGAAAATTATATTTTTTTAAATATTTTATTATAAACTTTTTAAATGTTTTTTTTAACTTTTTTCTTTGATTTTATTAAATAGATAAAGATTTATTTTGCTTTTTTATTTTACTCTTCGAATTTTCAATGTGAATAAATATTTTATTAATTCTTTTTTGAACATTTTGTTTACGTCACCTTAACAGCCATTTTTACAAATACTGAATCTGTATCTGTGAGATGTATCATTATATCTTACACCTTCATTTACGAATTTTCACATTTATTTTGATATTTTCAAAAACAAGTTTAACATAATTAAAATTCTTACAATAACAAAAATAACATTTATTAATATTATTTACGAATTGAATCTTTTGTCTATTTCTCACATTTTCTAAAGTGTTACCGCTGAAGTTGTTATAAAACAGCCTAAAAAAGTTATCGAAAAATTATCTTTTTTATAATAATTTACTTAATTTATCGTTTTAACAATTTCTATTTTTATAAATGTTCTTCCGTCAATAATATAACTTTCTATAAAATAGAATTAATATTTGTTTTTTCTGTTGATTTCCAATTATCTGATCTAACTGAATTCGATAATTTGGTTACTCCGTTCGTATTCTATATATTTATCCACTTCTTGTAGTCTACGAGGATTTATTACCGTAATTTATTCATCGTGTTTAATTAATCATCGTGATTTAAAACGCACCTCTTTAATTCGAAAAATCCGAATCGCGCTCTGCTACCAAAATAGTTAGCCACTTTTAAATTTTTATTGCTCGATCTCACAGTAAACAGTTTTAGTTTCAAATTTTTATCCAAAACAATTCGTATTTCATCATTAGGAATTATATTTTTTTTAGTTTAATTTGAGATGGTTTTAAATCATATAAATAATTTTCAAAATTATTTTTAATTGGATTTAATTCAAATGGTTCATTTAATTCTCGTTGATCCGAAAAGACATTCATCGAAACAGGTGATCATTGTCGTTGAAATTTATAATTATCCATTAAATTTTAATAATTAATTGATTCATTAATTTGAATCTTTCACCGTCAGTCCCCTTGGATTCTTATAGGATGTGATTCGTAATCCCTACATATATCCATGTAGGATCAAATTAGTTTCCAAACTAACACTCTATTCCGATCCACAACCGATAGATTCACCCAATTTTGTAACCATTTTTGCGCAGTTAACCTAGAGTACTATGAAGTGCCACCTAACCATGTAACTTCGCAAAATTTGTTGATAGCGGTCCCCTTGTCTGTGGTTACATTATGAATGTTGTGGGAACCTCATACGATAATAGAATCAATCTAAATGCAGTTAGGTCATTCATACAAAAGCTGGTACTTCACTCGACCAAGTCGAAGATTCAACCGCATCCTACTTTCTTTACGAGATGTGATGCTACCTGAATTGCTCTTGCCAATGCGTTGATTTGAGACAATTCTACCCACCTCAAAACGTTTTGATCAGCCTTTACTGAGTGTATATATAACATTCGTCCAGCTGCTCCTTGTGGTTCCTATCTTGTGTCATCCGAAGTAAACGAGATGAGGCTGAATCATGACCACATCCGGAATCTATACCTGTACAACCCGACAGATGTGATGAACATCATACGCCCCAAGATAAATGCCTCTGCGAGACCATCCCCTTTGACCTTCACCGAGAATCTGTTCATCTAGCCTTATTAGTCCCAAATATATTTTTTTAAGCAGCATTTCTACACGTAAATGTAGGTGTTTTACATCTAATGAAGACATTGTGTCGCCAGACTAACGAACGAGTGTAGCGGCCTTTGAATCCTATGCAAGAGAAGAAATATTAACGTTTCTGCATTCAATTGCTCATTTATCTTTCTCCTAACTTCTTTGTACTCCCTTTGTACTCTTCTGAACTTCAATTTCTTTTATAAAGATAATTAATCTTTTTCAATTAAATTCTAGGACGTATGTGTGAAACTATTTTCTATGCACTTATCTGTACTTTGCGGTAAACTGTTTTACCGTGTAAATGTTATCCCTCGCAAAAATAAAAAAAATAAATTAAAAAAACAAAAAAGGTAAGTTTACCTAAGCGAGTCCTTTATAAAAAAATCGGGACGAATAATGTGGGATGAACAAACGGTATACCTAAACTTATATATTTACTAATTGTTTTTTTCCGTTTTTAAACATAAATTGATATTATTTTTTCCAGTTCTCTATATAATAATGTATTTATTAATAAACGTTTAAGATTGATTTTCATTAAATAATTGTCAAACAACAGAAAAGCCAGACATATATAAAATATTTATTTTCCAAAGTAAAAATAGAAAGGGAAATGTGATGAACAAAAAAATACTTTTAACTTCAAATATTTCAAACAGACAGACATTTGTTTCTTCGGTAAATAAACATCTCTGACATTTTCCTGACAATATCATGTTAAACTGGCAAATCTTTCCAAAACAGGTATTTGACATTTCCACTGCCATCTTTGTGGGATCCGCGGTTATTTACACGAATCTTGGTGGCGACTTTCCCGTCCGTGGGGAATGGAAATGCCAACTGTTCAAAAGGAAAATTGGGTGTATAATTGAATGTTTGGAAAATTTAATTATTTGTACTTTAAAAGTGTGTTTCTTAAAACTTTGGAAAATTTTAATTATAGCAACAAAAATTCTTTCATTAAGAATTATAATTGACCTTATCTGATTTTAAGTTTTCGGAGAAGTATAAACAACGTGTTTTGAAGATTATAGGTTTTTGGAAAATGTTTTAAAGTTATATTACAAAAGACTAAAATTATTAAGTTATTATTAGAGGTTCTTCGAACATCGTCGGAAATATTATTAAGAGTTACTTCAGACATCCAAATTTTATTATACAACACCAAAAAATGTTTAAATCTAATATTAAAAAAAACTTTTTTGAGAAACAATTTGTTTTATAAATCTTAAATCGATATAAATAAAAATATTTGTAATAATAATTTTTTATTTTAATTTTATAAATGAATTTTAAATTACGATAACATTTTAAAATATTTAATCGATTCGTTCAATTTTATTAATTTTTAAAAATCGTTACATATATAAAAATTATACATTTTAATTTTTATATTATATTTAAAACTCTCAAAAAATTTTAATTATTAACAATTTTAATTAGATCATCTTAATTTTAGTAATTTCTTTTTTCAAACTTTACATACTTAATTATACATAAATTTTAATTTGTACACATTTAATTTAACCTTATTTCAAAAATTTTCCTTACATTTTTAATTCCTAACAGTTTCTATGTTTGATATTGGTTGGTTTCATTACAATAAATTCAAATAGTTATAATTTGACAATGACTTAACATTTTCTTGCTCAGTTTTCTTTCGTTCGATTGCTGCATATCTTGGCTTTTCCACGCATCAATAAAAATTAATTAAAATAATTGATAACTTGTTTTAATAATCATTATTTAAATCTCAGCATCAGAAATCATTCGAAATATCAATAGTGTATTCGGATACGGAACTGTACTTTGGGGAGTCAGTTTTTAGCACCGTTTATTTGGCACAGAATGTTTTAAAATAAAATTTTAAATTAAATTAATTTTTAAAATAAATATATTAAAAAATTCCAAACATAAATAAGTTAAAAAGTTGGATAAGTGGATTCTACATGACTTGAACTAAACGCAGAAACAAAAAAGTTAGGCTTCTTTCTTGATGATGTTTTCTTGTTATATATGTGATCTCTTTTTGAATCGAATCGTAACTTAAGATGAAAAGTGAATTCAATGTGATAATTGTAAACTTTTAGCAAACAGTAGGGTCATGAATGAAGCACCAACATTCATCAAAAGAAGCTACTGATGAGTGTTTGGTGGTCCACAACAGGTGCATTCCATTATGAATTCATTAAATTTCGTTAGTCAATCATAGTAGATGTCTACTGTAAACATGGAAGGTATAATCCGGAAGTTCAAAGAAAAACATCCATGTTTATCAAAAAAGGAAATTCTAATCTTTCTCCAGGACAATGCAAACCACATACTGCACTTAAAATTGTAACGAAAATACAGAAATTTGAGTTGGAACTTCTTCATCCTATTCCATTCTCATTAGACCTAGCCCCAAATTATTACCATTTCTTCCTCAATTTGAACAACATTTTGATATGAAAAAAATTCAATGCCGCAGATGCAGTAAAACGGCTTTCGAGGAATTTTTAGATTCTAACCAACCAATTTTTTATTTAAATTGTTAATTCAAATTTTTATTTATACAGTCAACATGAGTAGGGGAAAAATGGGGATTCTGTCTCAACCTTCCCCGCAGTAGGAGAAAAATAAGCATTCATCCTAAGTTATTATTCGTCCAAGACGTTAGTGCATAGATTTTGGAGTTTAACTTCTTCTTTTGAAATTTTTGATAAAGAAATTGATACTCTCCCTAATAGACTTAGTAATAATGGTTATAATAAGAAATATTTAAATAACATCATTAAAAATACTGTGGAGTCAATTTATTTAAATTCAAAAGACAAAATTTATAAAAATTTGAATGCAACTGATGAAGTGATTAATTCAAAAAATATTTATTTAAAAATTCCGTATTTTGAAGGTGCTAGGGATTTTAAACGAATTTTAGAAAAACAGGCCCCAGTAGGTGTTACAATTAAAATATTGTTTCTAACTAATAAAATTTCTAATTACTTCTCAAATAAATAAAACAAATCAAATAAAATAAAACACAATTGGGTATGAAAGCAAATTTAGTTTACCAATATAAATGTCACAAGTGTGAATCCTTGAACATTGGAGAGACAAATCGTCACCTCCGTACTAGAATTGCAGAACATACCCAATCAAGTAGAAAAAGCTCAATTTTGGACCACATAGTGAAATGTCATGGAACTCAAAGGARGGTATTTGATAATGATTTTCGGGTTTTGATTAGTAACTTTGATCACAATTATGTAAGGACAATTACTGAAGCACTCTTGATAAAGTTTTGTAAACCTAGTCTAAATGTGCGAAGTGATTCATCCAATCATATTAGAGTATTTTGACGTAACACACTGTGATGTAATGGTCATCTTTCTATATAAACAATAACTTTCTAATTAAATACAGAACAGAAGATGCCACAAAAGTGGCGAAACATGTTTTTCGAATAAAAATTTAAAATTAAAATGGTGTTGTTTGTGTTTAATTACTAAATTACCATTTGATTTAAAGAAATTATATACATATATATATATATATA
>MQRK01177968.1:9814-27708 GCA_001938485.1 Girardia tigrina
TGTGAAGCTGTCGGATAATGGTAGATTGTGATGAACCGAGCTCGGCCGACAATCTTCTAGTGCTGGTTGATGGATTTCTTTCAACAGCTTCTCGTAGAACGTTAGAATCCAGTGTTGGCAGTCGTCCCGGTCGTTCTTGATCCTCGAGGCTTATGTCACCTTCGTTAAATTTTTTAAACCATCTTGCTGCCGAAGATTTGGAGACAAAGCCCTTCCCTTCAACTTGTGAAATTTCCTTTACGGCAGCCCTTGAACTCAGACCTTTTTCCAGAAAAATTTCAAAAGTACTCTAATTTCAAATTTTTCCATAATTTTCTAAAATGTTTAAAAAATTAGAATGAACATAAAATCATGATTTTCTTACAAATACTGAAACTTCAGTTTATGAGCTTTATTACGATATACAAATTCAATTAATATCGATTCGACAATTCATGTTGTAATTAAAGATAATTACTTTGGGAAGAGTGCCCCACAACTTATGACTCACCCTAATAATAATCGAAAAAATTTCAAAAATATTTATGCAATCCTTTTTTAGCGCATTTGTCGGGTCATCATTGTTTACACTGATTTTACTGACAAAGACTCTAAAATCAAGGGTAAATACTACATGTGAGTAGTAGAAGAAGCCCGCAAGAAAATGCGAAAGCCTTACTGCCAGAAACTGTTCTTACTTGGCAACATATATATGCACAAATCTGCTGTGGCTCAGGTGTTTATTCAGTTAAGTGACTTTGCTTAGCTTTCTCATCCTGACAAGTGTCAAAATCTTTCTCGAAACCGTTTCTTCCAGTTCTACTACCTGAAGAAGCACCTGATAGGTAAAATATTTGTAGACAAAGAGTAATTGGTACTCGTAGCTATCTAGTTCCTTAGTATGAACCCCGTTCACTGGTTAAAAATACCATCTTTGACCTAGTGGAATGTAAACTTTGAGAATGATGTAGGCTATGTGAAAAAGAAGATCGTTCCCATTGTGAGAATAACACTAGCCGACACTCAAACTTAAACAAAGAATTCTTTACCTCTAATATATGCAGAATTTGATGCTGAAAACTTATATGATAGTCATTTTCCTCCTATACGTCCAGATTTTTGTTAATTGAGAGAAACTGATAATTATTTAAATTTTATATTTTAAAACAACGCTCAATGCTTTCTCGTTAAAACAATAGAATAAATTAATTGTAAATATAGTCTAGTATTATTAAAGTAATAATTAACTACCCTTAAATTGTATTCTTATTATTCATGTAATATTTTTATATATTTTAAATTATAACTTTAAAATGAAAATAGGAGACCAGAACCAGTCATTTGAACCCCATTGCGTCTACCAGAAATGTTTTTCTGATCTCTCTCTATGGAGAGGAGCCTCCTGTTCAACCGAAGGATTTAAACATTCTTTCTGACAGCAATGATGAAGTATCAGAAAAACCTGATGACATAAAAGCAAACTGAAGGCCGATGACGTGGAACACACATGTAAAAACATCAACCAAGATTAACTTGATAGTTTTTTCAGAAAATTGGGATTATCGAAAGATGGTTCCTATCTTACTGCAACCATGCTTAAACAATTTGGTGTTTTAGCAGCAGGAACGAACACGACGGCTTACAGGGCAAGGGATAAGATGTTCGTAGAATTCTTCAAAGCAAGTGATGGCGAGAAGATGGTTTACTGCGATGACATTAAAGGTCTTCTTTTGAGAATGAACATTTACACGAATGTGAAGGAGGAGTGGTGGCTCTTTGTCGATGGTAGAGTCAATATTATGAAGGCTGTGCTCCTCCATAAGGACAACAAGTGTCCTGCACTGCCAGTGGCCTATTCAAGGAATGTGAAAGAATCCTACTCCTCATTGAAATTGATATTCGAGCTAATTCATTACGACAACTTTTAATGGAGAGTTTGTTTTGATTTAAAAATCATCGGAATGCTCACTGGGATGCAGGGTGGCTACACCTAGTACAATTGTTTTTTGTCTATGGGATAGCATAGCGCGTCAGCAGCATTACAGCAGAAACCATTGGCCAGAACGTATAAATCGAACACCAGGAATGTAAAATGTCCTCCACGAGGCTTTTGTACCACCGGGAAAATTAATTTTACCACCTTTGCATATTAAGCTTGAGATTTTCAAAAATTTCGTCATGGCTTTGGATTCGGAAGGCGAGCCAATGAAAACACCGAAGAATATTTTCCGCGACTGCCAGCAGCCAAAATAAAAGAAAGTGTCTTTGTTGGGCCAGATACGAGAAAATTAATGAAAAGTCAGCAGTTTCAAGATGCATTATTGAATTGAGTGCCTGTAATGCAATAAAAAAGTGTGTGGAAAACTTTTTTGGTATGTTTTCATACTTCAATCACTTGAAAACTTACGTACGATAACATTAAATGTTATTGGCTATTTATTTTAATTTTTTTATGCAAACATCGATCTCCTGATTACCGAGATATAGTTTCAGAAATGCTGGATGCATTTGACATGATGAAGGTGAATATGTCTCCAAAAATTCACTTTCTAAAAAGTCACATTGACTTTTTCCCATCCGAAATTGAACAGGTCACGGATGAACATGGTGAACTATTTCACTAGACCCTTCAACACTGGAATAGCGATATCAAGGAAGAGTAGATCCAAGCATGATGGCTGACTATTGCTGGATGATTTGCAGTCCTTAAAATATAAATTATTTCGTCATAAGTACTGTGTTACTGGTTTTCGACCTCGGACTTTTGCACTTTTTCAAAGTAAATAATGAACATAAGATAACAAAGAATCTGTGCGTATAGGAGAAAAACGACTATCCTATTCGTGCTCAGCAAAAAATTCTGCATATAATAGAGGTAAATACGTCTTTGTCTAAAAAAAAGTTCAAATTTGTCGGGTAGTGTAATTAATAACTATAAATTAAAATAAACATAATTATTTATATCAATATCATATTATATCAAGAATCATGAATATATAAAAAACTAATTTATGAAACGTCAAATGCGTCTTTACGTTATATTGAAAATGAACTTTCTTTAGGCAAAAATTCAGTCCACAAAATTTTGCGGGAAAAACTTCATTACAAAAAAGTTTGCTCTGTTTGGGTCCCTCACGAACTTTCTGCTGCTATATAAAAACAATGCATTAACACTGCAAAGCAGATACGGCATGTAATTTCACAGATGGGTGATGAAGCATATTCCAACATAGCGATCGAGGATGAGACATGGGTCTTTTTCCAAGGAAGAGGAAAGAAAGAAGATCACAAAGTTTTGATTCCTTCTAATGCTGTTCCACCAAAAGTGATAAAGCCATCGCCAATGACTGATAAAAAATCTCTTGTTTTCGTAACCTTTACCTGCAACAAATGTTTTAATGTAAAAGCACTGCCATATGGTACCAAGATTGATTCCGAAGCGTATGTGAACTTTGTTCATGACACCAGTGAAAAATGGCGGAATTTTAGATCTAACAGCATCAAGCTAAAGCAACTTAAGTGCTGGCATGATAATGCAAGACCTCACTCTAGCAAAGAAACAACTCTTTTTTTGAAAGAAGAAAAATTGTAGAAGAAAAGAAAAAATTATCAATCGCCTATAGTCCAGATTTTAATCTATGTGACAGATTCTTGTTTTCAAAAATTAAGAAAAGTTTTAAAAATCATGTTGTCAAATCACATGAAGAAATTGAAGAAGCTTGTAAATTCTTTTTTAATTCTGTATCAACAGAAACATTAAAAAATCAACTAGATAAACTTTTTAACTATTGTCAGTTGGTTATTGACAACAATGGTGAATATATTGTTTCTTAAGAAATTTTTTAAATATTTTTTTAACTAATTTTAGACGCCCAATATTTGATTGTGTAATAAAAATTAACGTTTATCATTTTTGTGGATTTTTGATACGGAAAATTCTTATATTCATAACATGTTTGACAATTCTATGAAATACATGTTTTTGGAAATATATGTTTTGGATTAAAATGCTTGCTTTTTAATGGGGTAATCTACTGACGTTTTGATTTGTTTAGACTCAAAACGTTTTAAACATAATATTATATATAAAAAAGATCGAACTCTAAAATATAAATTAAAAGTTATGAATATATATATATATATATATATAAATTTTATTCAACTTTTTGAAAAAGAATTTTCCTTAATTATTTATAAAGAGTATCATTTATCCCTACAGCCTGTCAACCGTCATCGAAATTGTTTGGGGAAGTCAAATAATATATGTAACATTTCTTTCGGAAGTGTCAGACTTCTTAAAATTTTGAACTAGTTTTGGTAATTGAACTCAATTAAGACAGATTTTTAACTACTTTTAGTTTGACTTAAATTTGTACAAAAAATATAATTTTAAATAATTTCAAACCAAAACTCGAAAGATCATATATAGATATTTGTGTATACTTTTACATGTAACATTTAGCAGAAATTTTTTTAATAAACATTAAAATATATATTAACATGGCAAGAAAGTTCTTTCCGTTACTCTCCACTTCTAAATACGAAAGAAAATTACCATTCTAATGCTATTTTTTTGTTATTTCATGTTTATAAATATTTTTTGGCAAAAAAATCAATCGATATATATATATATATATATATATATATATATATATATATTAATTTGTGTCATATGATCACTTTTCACATTGTATTTAAAAGGTTGTCGGTAAAAATGGAGTTTTCAAAATCTAACAGTCGATTCTATGCATACTTTGAGTGGAAAAATGGAACGACTGTAGCTGAAACCTATAGAAAGTTGTTCAATGCCTTCTCTGATGATTGCCTAACGGAACGCACAATAAGAAACTGGTTCTCTGATTTTACCTCAGGCAAGCGGCTATCGTTGGACGATCACCCACGAAGTGGACGTCCTTCAGCAACAACAACTGATGATTTGATTGAAAAAGTTAGGAACATAATTGAGCAGGATGAAAGAATGTCTTTAAGACACATAAGTGAAATGCTTGATGTCAACAAAGAATCAATAAGGACAATCCTCCATGAAAATTTGAACAGGAAAAAGATTTTGAGCATCTGGGTGCCTTATCAACTGACTGATGATCACAAACGACAACATATTGAATCCTCATGAAATTTTTTGCAACTTGTGCACAATATGGGAAAGAATACTTGATGAAACGTGGATATCATTTTCCCCTACATTATGGAGATCCGACTTACGAGTATGGGCAAGTGGAGACGAAGAACAATGCTTATTTTGACATTTGCAGTTTGATGGTAAGTTTCACATCGAAATAGCAAAATCTGGTGAGGCTATCAATTCTGAAAGATATACAGAATTCATTCAAAATAGTCTTACGACGTTTAGTAAAGACAGACGACGAGTGAATATGCGAGAAATTCTTTGGCAGCATGATAATGCTCGACTACATTCATCCAAGTTTACAACGGAGTTTTTTTCAGAAAAAAACATGTTGAATTGATTAAACAAACTCCATATTCGCCTGATTTAAATCAGTGTGACAAATGGCTATTCAAATTTTTAAAAGAATCACTAAGAACAACATCATTTGCAAGTGAGCAAGAGGTCTTACAAGCGGTCAGTGATATTATGAGGAATTTCTCACGAGAAAAACTTTCACATGAATTTGATAAACTTTTTCACATGGATTAAACTTTTTCACATTTTTATGACTGGATTGAGCAGCATACACGAGCAAATTAGTGACGTTATTTGTACGAGGACTTAGTCGAACATGATGTAGGGATAGAAATATACAAACTGGAGTTTGTGATGACCTATCGACCGTGACACGAATTCAATCATCATCAACCGGATGTACTATGGAACTTTCTTATAGTGAATTACAGAACTAATCTCTCTTAAAGCCTGATGACCGGCTTTTATTACATTTAAATGAGAATTAGATAAAATAGAAATAAATTTTGGAACGATAGTCGCGAGACAATTCGATAATTGTTTAGGAGCACAATGGACCATAGATCTCAACAATTCGACAGAAACAGATTTCGTCCTCCATTGTTTCGTGTCAAGACCCGTCATCATAACTTTTGCTGTTTTATCTACCGTCTGTCGAAGGAGGGTGCTAGGATCGGCAAATGTATCTTTGAGATATTTTAAAATTCTCTGTAAATATGGCTTAAACATTTTGTTCATTTTCGCACTGATTTGTTCATATGTAAGCAAAGCAATTTCTCGATGTTTTTCTTTCTGTTTGTTTTTAATCGCTTCGATAAGAGCATCGTAAATTTTGAATGATTTCAATTTGGTTATGCCTACAGCCTTGATTATCCCCGCCAATCCATATGCGGCATCTTTTCTTTCAGCTTCTAAATTGGAGTTTAATAGCACTTGTAAAAGACTATTGTGAATTTCTCTCTGTCTTTCTTCATCAAAGGCTTTAAGAAGTGGATCAAATGTGTCTGATACAGATCGTTGAACATCGGCTGATGGGAAATTGAGTACGGCAATTAATTTTCCAAAAATATTGATGATTCTTTCATCAGATGCGTTAAGATTATTCACGATTGAACCCATCAAAGTCACAATTGACTGTTGAATGATGTCGTTCTCGGCACTCGATAAATAATTTTCCATAATCGACAGAAATATATTTATATGCTGTTTCCCCGAATATTCGATCACTTTTTGACCGGTTTCTAGCATACCATAACGAACTTGTGGATTACGATCGCTTAATGCTCGTGGTATTAAGAAATTGAATAGGCTTTCAACCAGAGAGCTTTCAGATATAAATTTAGAAAGCGACAATAATGTCTTGCTTAAACCAAGTCTGGCTTGCCATTGATCAGGCGGAGATGCAATGAGTACCCTTCTAAAAGCATCACAAACCGGTGGTTTTAAAAATGAGAAGGCTTCAAAAAACTGTAAATTATTCCTAACTAATGGATCTAATTGATCGTCATACATTTCAATTAACGCAGTGACTGTACGAATTGATCCAGTCATAATATCATCATGAGACAGTATTACAAAATCTTTCAGTTTAAATACCAATTGATCGTTGACGCTAAGAGATAATTTATTACATAAATGGCGGTTTTTTTTCTACAACAGTTTTATGAAAATCGTGTTATTTATTATTCGTTCATTCCTTGGAAAATCAGTCATTTTCAATTTGTTATGATGATTAATAATTATTCCTCTCATCTTCACGAGGAAATGAAGTCATTTTGTTTATTTTACCCCCAAATACGACATCCATGACTCAACTAATGGATGTAGACATAATTCAGTATCTGAAGATTCATGGTCGCCGACATCGTCAACAGCATTCAAGAAGACAAGACGGGAAATGCAACTGAATCAAGTGACAAAGAGTCAGGTTCTGATCGTCCAATGGTGTCATTGTCGATCGCAGTAAAAGCAATTCATGATCTGGAACTTTTTCTATTGCAACAGACCGAATCAAACCGAATTCTGGATCATATCAGTGTCATTAAAGACTGGATCCTTAGTAACAATTTCAACGTTGGGTATCAATGATTAATAACTGACTTTTTCACAATTGCTAATTTTAGAATATAATGGTTCTATGTTATCTTGATTTTCTGTTAATTTTGCCATATTTGTAACGTTTAACCTTAGGATTATCAAGAAAAAATAGTTGTGGAAAATTTTTTCCAACCATTGTAATGGTAGGGTTTATAGTTAAACGTCAGTATTTAGATTTTTAGGGCTGAATAATAATGTAACTGAAATTTGAAATATAAATTAAAACCAAAAAAGGATATTGATAAATATTTGTAACAATAAACCTTAAAATGTGTGATTTTGTCCGAAATCGTTTGTCTCAAATTTCGCATATCTCTAATTTTTTTCATGGTCCCCAAGAATTTGAGATATACGAAGGTGACTGTATTTAATAAAATAATGATTCTATTTCATTACAATTGATCAAAAATTATGCAAATATATTTTTTAATTATTTTTTCAATATTTATTTTCATTGAAACAAAGTCTCTGTTTCCATACTTTGACGATTATTTAGTTAAAAGAAAAAACTTTGAAGTCAAATACGACAACAATTTTGAAAATTTATGATTTAATTTCCAATATTTAAACAAGAAATGTTTATTGATATAATTTATTATTCAAATGAAGTTTTTAATGGATTTTTACTTGTATAAATTAGCTACTAATTTTGTATTATCTTCAGGATAAAAGAATTTTTCAATCATTGTTAATGGAGATTTTTTATTTTTTTTTAAATATTTTTAATTATTTATTATGATGTGTTTTCAATATTTTTTTAGTTTGCCTTATTAATTAAAAATCAGACAAAAAGTATAAATAAATATTTCAAAGTTAAAGGAGTTTTTTCATATTGTATGCAAAATAATATAATGAATATTTTTAATTTAAATTAAAGATCACATAAAAGAATTTCGGTGACATTATATTTATAAAGATGACCAATTTAAATGTTTAATTCTAATTTGATGAATGTAGTGAACAAAGTTTTGGGAAGAATATTTTCATAAAAGACGGAATTTCAGCGCATGATCTAACACAATTTTGAATCTAAATCTAAAATTTTGTACGACATTAAATCTGTACAATTTCTCTAACAAAAAAAAACAAAACGCAATCAGAATCAGAATTCTTTCTTTTTGATTAATTGTGACAAAATCGTTATTAATAGTCGATAGTCGTTATTGATAGTCAATCACAGTATTAATCACAATTGCCCAAAATGTAATCTCTCTCACACATCTTCCGAGAAAGTACACAAAGAGAGAGACATTGATATTGTCCGAACGGTGATGATCCTCCCTTCGTATAAAGGTATTAAGCCTAAAGCTTTTTACGAGGTTCTGAGACGCTTATGGCTTCAAAAGGCACTCCCCCTATTAACAACATCAATATGAGGTTTACAACATTTATTAATATCACAAGCACATTCACTATTTGACATCTCTCTTGATCAATTTATTTCTGAGTTCAAACTAATTATTTTCAATAAATGAAAATCTGTTAATAAAAATTATTAATTATAAAGAATTTAATTGGTTGAAATTAAATCTTAACATTTTTTAAAAAAAGAACATATTAAATTAATATATTAAAATTTTAAATTACATTAAAAAATAAATAATACATTCAAAAATTATTTTAAATCTTTTTACTTTAAAATTAAATTAAATTATTTTTAATTAGTAAGACTCAAAGAAAATATCAATCATCCATCTGTGCAGGAGAGGCACAATCCGAATCAACATACAACATGCACAATATCAACACACAATTCAAAACATTCCTCACACCCCCCATTCGGGGATTTTTCAGCACATTTACGAAAATTTTGATGTGGAATCTGAATGTATGTATATCGGTTTTTATTCAATTACATCATCACTTTATTGATATTCTGTTTTCTTGTACCTCTAAAATCGATGTGACTTTTGTGTAAATTTGCAGATTATGTTAATTATAAGAAACAATAATCAATATATGAAAATTTTAATTGCATATTACGATAGAGAATCAAAATGTGCATCAAACACATGATATCGATTTTTGACACTAGCACTTTTTAAAATGCATTCATTTTAGCACTTTTGCACATATGCAGCGTAAGAAGCACTGTGCTAGAACATTAAAAATGTGCCGCACAATTTGCACTATCGATTGGCACTTTAAAAATATCGATTAACACATTTGGACACTGTGCAGCGATCGATTAACACTTTTTTCTACGGTTGCTAAGGAAGGGGTCTCGGTTGCTATGGATACAGTTACCGTTACCATGGTTACAACCACCTTGAATCAATGTATTCATTGCTAATGATAATGGTCCCTTGGTTACCGTTGCTAAGGCAACCGAAATCGTTGCTGCTTAGGCTAAGGAACAGGGAACCAATCAGAAGCGTTTCCAAGATACCGTGGACCAATTGCAACCGTTTATAGGGACCCTGGAAGCAATCAATAGCGTTTCTGTCTAGGTCAGGGCAATCGGAACGTTTCTATGGTACTGGGAACCAATCTGAAGCGTTGCTGCCTAGACCATGTGAACTGGAAGCGTGCTAAGGTGATCGAAACCGTTGCTAGGGTACCAGGGACCAATGAGAACAGTTTCTGTCTAGGCCCAAGGTAATCGGAACCGTTGCTAGGGACCCGAGAACCAATGAGAAGCGTTGTCAAGTGAACCGGAACCGTTGCAATGGCAACAGGTACCCCCCCCAAGGGGGTCAATTATCCATTGATGAATTTGAATTGATTTTTTTAAAATTTTTAATCAGAAATAATAATCATTTAAAATAAACATCATTCGAATAACTCTAAAAAGGATTATTAAAATTTCACCAATCTAATGCCAATATTAGATTGATAGGACCTTATAAAATTTTAGAGTTATATTGATTGTTACAGTAAAATCTTTATTTCTCAGATTTTAAATATTAATTTTAAAGGAAAGAAAACACATAAAAAAGATGCGTAATTTTGCTATAAATATAAATATTTAATTCGTAGCTTAGAAACACGATAATTTAGACACATTTATTAGTAACACATATTTCGAATGAGTCGCAAAGAATTATAAATATTTTTTTTCAGTGTATATTTTTTGTTTTGTAAATTGATATTTTGAAACTATTGTTGATTATTTTATTTCGTATTTCTTTAACATTTAGTGTAATGTTTAAATTTATTTTATATAATTTACTAATTTTTTCAAATTTTATTTATTGTTTTATTTAAATCATTTAAAAAAGTATATTACCGATATCCAAACATCTATTCAACCTAATACGCCATATGTGAGTCAAATTGACCCACATATATGAAATTTCAGAATATTCTTTGCAGAAGTGACTTCTTTTTTCATTTTTGTGCCACCATTTTTGTTTGACCCTGAATTGAGAATTTATTATAAATTATGCATAATTGTTTTAATCAGTACATTAAATCGTAAATTTTAAATAATCGTGGAATTGAAATTGTACAGGAAAGTAATTTCGTTTCAAATTACATATGTAAAAAATACTTAAAGTATGTAAAAAGGTCCGTTCGTAAAACCATGCGGTTGTCATTTGAGAGAAATGTCAATAATTAGAAACGTAGTTTTATAAATGTTGAATGAATTTGATTTATAAACACTTTTCATTTAAGTATATTTATTGAATTGGTCTATAGATTGTATTTAAAGTAGGTGGATGTGGTAAATTTAACTTTCCAAAATGTGGGACAATTTGACTCGCATTGTACGTTTATGTATATTTTTATTTTGTCTACTAGTATTAAAATATTTACTAACTTTAGTTTTTGGTTTTAAGATCTAAAATAGATTGAAAAGAAAACTTGAAATTATCAAAGAATATAATACTCCATTATAACATAAAACATTTAAGTGTTCATTTTTATTTGTCTGATTAATCAATTTTAATGATATAAATAATTAAAATAATTTGTCTCATTTTTAGTTTCATTAGCATTTTGTAAACTCGTTTCGTATATTAATTTTAGCTATTTTAATCATTTTTAATAGTATAAATAATGTTGCAATTTCAATTACAAATTTCATTTAACCAAGAATTTTATATTGGAATGTTTAAAATTATTTTCCCTCATTTTTAATGAACATTAAAATCACGATTAAAGTAAATAATATGAAAATAAAATGAAAGATTCATTCTACTATTGATTGTTGAGAGTAAAAGGTGTTCATTTTAAATAGAACCAAAATTTTAACGAGCTAAAAATTATATAATATAAAATACTTTATTTAAACTAAGAACTTTGTATGAAGCATTTAATGTCTTATTTGTCGGAATTCTTCATAATAATAAATGTATAATAATTTGCATTCAATCTGAGTAGGCATTTCTTCTTCTTTCCTTTCAAATCTTTCAATAATATAGTATAATAACAGAGTGGATTGCGCAGCTGCATGGACGCGGCGAAATGGCGTCTGGTGGTACCACTGAGGCGGACTGAACTCTAATGCCTTTAATTTTTTTATTTTTTCAACAATGAAGATCATTTGACGCATTATAAATTCGTTGAAGGAATACCAATTGAAGAGTCGATTGAGATAAAACCGCTGCCAATTCAAACAAGTTCACAATATTGCTTTCTTCAATCTCTCATCCGACATCCTGCTTGTAAGTCACTCTAATTTTGGTCATCTAGCATCTAGGTAGATAAAGCACTATATTTACTCCATTAGTTTTATCAAGTGTTGTAATCAAGTTGTAAGGATGATTTGTAAATTATGATTGTTGTTGATTTAATTCGTGTAACTTTGGTATGATGTTCGGATGTGTTTATGACTCTCTCAGTGTATATAGTAATTGTATTTTTATTTAATGTATATTTTATAATAAATGTGTTGTCTAAATATTCCAAATTAAATTGTAAAAGAAGCTCAAAATTTGAAATTGGTAAACTGGGGATTAGAAAATAAATTTTATTAATGAAAACTTTTTTCATTTCGGATTTGTTAATAAAACCGGGAAAGAAAATAAATGTCAATTTTCGACAATTAACACCAGTTATTAAGGTAGAGCCAGGGTCGACTTAAGATAAATTATGTCTCTTTTATGAGATAGAATCATCACAATATCTAAGTTGTCTGAGTCACTCACTGTCTTTTTCATCGATCTGTCCATATGAATCACCGCAGACCACACGTCTTTGTGTATATCATCATATCCTTTGGCCAAAACATCTTAAATCGATTGAAAATATCACATAATATTACCGTTTTAAACCTTGATGCAGTTGTAGAAACTATCAAATGAGTAATACCGGACTCAACCCTCTGAAACGGAGAAGTGATGGACGAACAAATAAGAAGACTTGCTTGCGAATGCAATGGCGATAGCGGCCAGTCTGATCACGCCGCCATTGCAGTATTGACTATTGCTCGAAGTGCAAAATGTCTAAACGCAATGTTTCGACGCAATCAATTCGACCTCCTCGTTCTTGCATTGACTCTGCAATTGCTTGAGGACTTTTTCGATATCTATTGCGGCTGATTTGCGTCTTTCGAAAACAATTTATCTAATAAAATCATATGGATATTCTGTGACTATGGACAATCGTGACTACGGCCATCGTGTTTTGCTGGGAATCGTAAATCGGGAATTAAATCGTTGATAAATTATTTCTGAGGAAGAACATTAAATTCAGTAAATTGATTTTTATTTCCACAAATTAATAGCATGCTTTCAAAATAAACTTAGTCTTATAACATATTTTTGAAAACGATCACACTTTTTTACACTTGATAATTTAAAAAAGTAATTACAAAATCAAAAATTCATAAAACTAATTCAAAAATTTCATAAATAAAAAAAATAATTATTCCAAAAAATACCAAAATGAATGATTGCTTTTTTCTTCACTCAAAATTTCGAAAATTTCAATTCACAAAAATTAATAAAATTTTCATTTAACTTATCTAAATTCTTGAAATATCGAAATTCATATAAATACGTAAGCAAATTTATCATTGATCCATTTTTTTGTTTTCTAATATGTTTATCTAATATTAATATTTGTCTAAAAAGTGTGTTTGTTTGTTTGTTTGTTTGTCGTCACGCTTTTCAATGTGAAATTGCGGACAAACCAGAGTGAATCAATTTAAGATTGTGGTCAATCTGGATAGCCCACATCAATACAATTTTGTCTGTGGAGCGCCTTTACCGAAAGACGCCCAGAAGTCGATGAAATCGATTGAAAACCATACAAGTCGTTAAATGGTTAAAGTAACACCGATTTCGAATAATGACAATTTTGATGATTCCTACACGGAATTTTGTGAAAATTTTTATGAAATTATCAATAAAATACTAATTTATTTGATAAATGAATTTATTTGATAAATGAATTTATTTGATTTTTTTTAAATATCAATTTAGGTTAAATTCGCAAAATTTCGTTATCATCTGATTCATGGTTTGTCGGTTAAGCTCAAATTTTACTACGATCATATATATGCTGATAAAATGAGAAATATTGGAGGAAAAGTGAGTGAATTCGTGTAAAGTTGAGATAACTCTGCATAGTCCGCATCGAGACGGTTCTGTCTGTACAGCTCCTTAACCGAAATACCCTGGGAATCGATTTTTTTGACTGACTGTTAAATTAACACAGAATTTAAAACAATTAATAATAAAGTAAAATAATAATAATAACGATTTAAAAATTAAAAAAAGAAACTTTCAAAGTCGAAAATTCAGCGCACCCGTCATATATATGACGGGTATTTTTTTGGTACATAAATATTTTTCATATTTCTTTTTATTAATAATTTTTTACATTTTACTATTTTTTTAAAGCATCAACACAAAATCGTTCATAACACATTCACAATTATTTTAAAATATTTCAATCGAATCATATGTGAATCAGTTACAGATGACCAGAACAATAATCGTTTATAAATTAAGTACAAAAGTAAAAATCATCAAGCAGCGACATAAGATAACCGATTGAAGAGAGCTCATTTTCTCTTTAAAATTTCAAATCGTAAGTTTTGATATCGAAATATGAAAGAATAAAAATTCATTTCTTTCGTTTTCAGATAATAATTGCATATGTTCATAGTTCTCTCAAAGGTACTTCTTTTCCAATTTAACACTCCTGAGAACTCACGAAACATATTAAATTAAAATATCAATTAGTAATATCAAAAGAATAAAAAAGTATGAAGAACAAGTTATTTAAAACAATTGTAGTACATAAATCATATCTACGAGGAATATTTTTCTAATGATGATTATCATATGTTGTGTTTCTAATGTTGTTTTAAGGATTGTGTTTCTCCATTTCAATTTAAACATTGATATTTTAGATGTTTGGAACAGTCAGATTTTTCGGACAATTATGATATGTAAATGAAATTTTTAAAATAAAATTAATATTGTGAATAAATTTGAATACAATTGGCAGACTATCAAACAAAAAAATTCTAAGCAAATGAAAATTTATTAATTTCGACGGTTTTACCATCTTCGTCAAAACAAATGATTTTTCAAACAAAATTTACTTATATAGTGCAGTTAATTATTAGAAAATCAATTTTCAACATTTAAAAACTTCAAACAAAGTTTTAAAGAATGCAGTTTGAACGTTAATTTTAGGATCTAAAGATTTTATATATAACGTTTCCAATGTCACTCTCTCTCAATAATTTTTAAATTGAGTGCACAGAATTTTAAAGTGTTGTGAATTTATATCTCCTTTACAATGTCTTCTGTGTCCTGCAATGTTACTTCCACCTTCATTGCGATTGTTCCTGGATTCTCTTCAGAGATTACGTGAAGTCTCTCCAATGTATGTTGCATTACACCCATTACATGTATATTGGTAAATGAGATCCAAACACAATCCTAATGGCGTTGGAGATTTATATCCGAACCTGCTTCAAAAATTAGTGTATTTCTTCATGTAAAACGAATCTAACCGCATGATGTTCAGTGTCCGATAAATACTAAATTTTTCAAATTTCCATAATATCTGTACATAGATTATTAAACATTTAAATGCATTTTTATATATTTTTAATTAAATAAAATATAAAAATAAACTTTCAATTCAATAAACTTTATGTTTTCCATATTCTTTAAGATTTAGAAAAAAAGAGAAATTATTTTATATGACGTTTATCTACAAATTGACTCTGTTGTCTTCTTTGAAGTTTTAAGGCAGTCAGAAACGTGTAACATTACTTTGTTATTTATAAAAATAGCAAATAATTTTAGAATTTGAAAACAGTGTTTTATATATATTCTTACACTCAAACATCAAACCAGTAAATGTTTTTCGTTTAAAAAAAATGCAAAAAGATATATACATATATATTGGGTTCGTAATTAAGATCAAGGTTCATGACTAAATTTTATTTCTATTACAACTTTCATTATACAAAGAAATTTATGAGGAACAATATTTTCAGTTTGCATAAACCAGATTTTAAAATTCTAAAAATAAATATAAATATCGATATACGTAAATTTTATTTTATTAAGTTCTGTATAAATTATATTAAATATAATTGTAGATCTTAAAAAATATTTTAATGGGAAATCTAATGTTTCAAATTTAATTCCTAAACAATTTTTGATTCTTAATTTTAATTTTTTTAAAACATTTTATTATAAATTATTTTTTTAAGATAAATTTCACTTTCCAATTAATTTCAATAAAACATTATGATTTTTCTTTTAAAAACTTAATTTGATATAAAGTATTCTTTAATCTATTGTAAAATTAATGTCATCAAAATATTTAGTCCATATTTTCTGAAAATTATTGTTTTGTAAAAAATGTATTTCCATTTTGATTTTGAACTTAAATTATACACATTCATTTTAATTAGACTTTCAATTTTTTTAATTTGCTTTTCTAAAATTTGTGTAAAATGATTTTAACTTATCTTAACTATAAATGTGATTTTCAATTTAAAAATTTTCAAAAATTTTAGGTTCATTAAAAAATCTCTAACAATATGAATTCACATATAAATATGATAATAGAGATAATACCACAACTTTTTGATTCCTTAATTATTCATGAGCAAAAAATTGTTTGTTATTTTATATACACATTTAGTATTACACCTAGTACTATATTGTTCGCAAAGTAAAATCTTTTCACGTTCATTTCCTCACACAATCTTTTCACATAATTGTTTTTAGATATTCATGTAAATAAAGTACTGTCGGATTTTATATTTTTTAAACATGTATCACATATGAGATGAATAAGATTAAATCAGAAATAAATCATAACGTGTAGTTAAACATTTGGTTAATAGAAGCGATACCATCTGGACCACTGAATGAACAAATGACACTGATTGCGATCAAACATTCAGTATACGTACCTGTATCATGATCACTTTATAAGATCCCTTAAGATCACTTCTAAAATGTTTCTTATTTTTGTATAACACCTGAGTAAAGATTCAAATGAAAGAAGTCAACATATGAATAATAAATTTTATTTTTATAATTATTTAAAAACTTTTTAGGAAGGCAGTGTATTTAATTATATTATTTCGTCAATTTTGTTTATTCCTAGTTTATTTAATTATTTATATTTATTTAGTTACATGTGAAAGTAAATAAAGAAAATATTTATTCAGTTTAGTTTGTTTAGTTTATTCGTGGTAATCCGAAGATCATTACCTTACTTCAATCATAAAGCAAACACGGACTCTGACTAGAAAACTGATTTTCATATTTATAAGTTTTATAAATTATAGAAATTGTATAATTAATTACGACTTTTTAACAATCTCTAGAAGATTTTTAAACTATGTATTAGTGTAAAAGTAGACTGACCGTTCAAACTACAATTTAATGATAGGTTAACCTACTTTTAGCTATTAGCAATAATAATTAGAAAATGTTAATCAAACAGATTATATTAAACTATTAACTATTAACAGACAGTTTGAAAAGTTAATAGGATCACATAAAAGAAAAATGAGATATTAAAAAAGTTGTTACTGTTATGAGATTGAATAATTATTGTAATTCTGACATTCTATATTTTCTTGATTTTCTTTTTCTTTATATTAGAAACGTGAGGATTTTGTAAGGAACTTCTTCTAACTCTTTACTTCTTTTAATTTTTAGATTTGTATAATTATTTCACAAAATTGTCGTCATCAGATGGTTATTGTAAAATAAGGAATTAGCTAATTTGTCGAATTCTTTATTTTTACAATAAATAAAAGTAATCAACAATGACACCAATTGTAATGGAAAATGAGAGTGAGTGGATCTCTATCTTCCATTAACTATTAGGTTGTTCGATATGAAACGGGTCAAACTTCACACCTTACATTTCAATCGCGTATAACTTAACTTTGAACTATCGTATGAAAATAAATAAGGTATTTCTTGACAGATAT
>MQRK01177991.1:7163-26143 GCA_001938485.1 Girardia tigrina
TTTGTTCCTGGTTTTTTACGATGTATAACCGTTTGGTAATGACATAAATTCCTCACAGCATCATAACTTATTCCTAGCACTAGACTTATCTCTTTGAATGTGAACCCATCCGATTTGAGAACCCTTGCTCTTTCCCTTTCTATTTTGGATTTCATGTCGCTAAAAAAACATCTGTGATTACTTAATATTAAGTAATAAACATACTTACCACGTTTAATTTTCAATAGTATATGTTTTAATAAAAAATCGAAAAATAATTTGTCCTTTAAAATATTTGAAATTATGAAATATTTAACTTCAGTAAAACAATAATGATTAATATAATGTTTTTATAGCACTTTTATGTAGATTAAATTCAAAGTATATTAACAACTAATAGGCAATGAATATATTACATAAATTAAAAAATACGTATAAAAATAAAAATCGAGAATTAATGTGTCCACCAGTTTAAACATTCAACATTTGATATATTTTCTTTCAAAACATTTCCTTTTATTTCCTCTTCTTTCGTCTTATCTTTATCATTTGGTTTCGCATTCGTTTTATAAACAACATCAATTATTTTATTTTTTCTTTCCAATATACGTGTTAATGAATCTTTCAATTTTCTAGTTAATTTTCTTTTCATTTCTTCAGTATTAACACTTTCGCTCGCAGACTCTCTGGACACAGACAATCTCCATCTATCGAATTTAGCTTCTGTCTTTACATTTTCATCAATATTTTCAGACACATTTCTTGAATTGACGATTAAAGAATTCTCTCCATCTTTTTTCTTAGTAAGGCTTAGTAATGAGTCTCTCAAGTTTAAGTCATTGCTTGTGATGTTCCACTTGTCTCCAATATATTTCCTTTTCAGTTTATAACATCTCCTCGGCATGCAGTCATTGACAACTTCGGTTGCAAAAAATGTATTGAAGCATGTTGACACCTTTGATGAATGGTCTAGAATCGTGCCCATACACGTCCATCCCAATGATGTTAACCGTGCTACAGGATCATTTCGTTCCCCGCGAACTTCACGGATGGCTTAGTGCAACCGGATGAAATCTGCTCCAATTAATATATTCACACCGGAATTTTTTCTGACAGGATGAAATGGAATATTTTGTAAATGTTTCCACTTGCGACACATTTCTCTCCAATCGCAAACACGAATTCCATCCGATATGGTCTTTATGGTTAATGCTCTAAAATTTATACATATCTTCTGATTTCCACTCAACATTTTGAGGTCACTAGCATACACTTCAATCTTCTCGGCATTTCCTACAATCACGTTCACTGTGATTTTCCTTCTGAGACCTTCTAAGTTTAATTCGTGAGCTACTCTATGACTAACGTAGCTTACACTGCTCACATCGTCCAATAGAGCATTCACAGCTATCTCCTTTCCATTTGCTGATAACAACACTGGAACTGTTCTTAACGTCACATATTTCGACTGATTTCAAATGTCTTTTCCGTCTTCAAATTTCGGGCTCATTATCATATTCGTGTATTCACTCTCACTTGTCTTTTTTGTTCTCACTGCGTCATCTGGTTTTGATTCTTTTCTCATCACATGTAGCAATCGGTGATGCTTCCCAGTACAATCCGTTGCCATACAAAAATTTTGGCTTTCTACATATCTTAACGCTGTGACCGGGCTGCAAACAATTAAAACATAATCTCTTTTCCAAAGCCACATCTCGACGCCGATCTACTGTGAGTTTTTTGAATGGTTGATTCAAATTGATTCAAATAATGTGTTTCTTTACAGAAACGACACTAGATTTTTCGACTTTCTAATTTTTCGTTTATGGATCCTTCATTGTTGCTGAAGAAAGTATTTTTTCTCTCAGTGATGTTCGTCTTCTCAGTCTCAGGGAAAAGGAATTTTTCTTTCCTGCTTCGGGAAGTTTAAATAATACTTCTTCGGTCTTTTTTACATATGTTAATTCTCTCTTTAACCACCAAAACATATTTTCCAGAACCGAATTTCCATCATTTTTTTTTATTTTATCCAACTCCCGTTCCAAATTTATCAGTAAATTCCTTGAGAACTTGCCAATTATCATATGAGAAAAGGCCCCTTTTCCCAGTTCTCCACTATTCTTTGATTTATACAAATAAATCAGATGGTCGAGGATTTTAATAACTTCTTCAAAATCTTCAACGTTTTCAGATTTTACTTCTTGCAAATTTTGAATATCCCTCATAATATTTGGCACAGTTCTGTTTTCTCCACCGTATTTTTCGTCCAGACGTTGAATTGCTTTTTGGAAGGCTCCTTCAACGATCCCTAAGTTTTGGATCTGCGACAATGGCTCCGCGAATAACGTCTGTCGCAAACGCAGAATTTTCGCCATCTCTGACAGTCTGCTTTCTTCAATACAGACACTAATTGTCGCTCTCCAGTTTTCGAAATCCTTTGGATTACCGCCAAATTTTGGTAATTCTAACGGTGGTAAGGCACATGCCGTTCCAAGATGATATTGGTCTGTGTCCGAATGTTTTGAATCTTTTTTCGGAATCTCTGCCTCTTTCTTCATATATGATTCAAAAATGTCTTGGAAATCGTCATATTTTTGTTCGATTTCGTTAATTTCTTTTGCTAATTTCAAACTTTCATCTTTGAGACCCAACTTTTTCCCAAGAATTTTGAGATTCTCAAAGCTCTTCATTGCTTTCTCGAACTCCTTTTCTTATGCCTCGCAACAGCTCTAGGATCCCGGATGAAATTTCAATTCTTCCAACGCCTGATTTCTGCGGCGTGTTAAATTTCTCTTCCAGACTGCTTTTTTTCTTTCTTTTCTGCCCATTCGTCTTCTCTCATAGCTGTATTATGGTCACTTCCTCCTCGTAATCTTAATGCCAACTGTAAATTCGATTCTTTCTGGATATTGTAATCGCTTAACTTTCGTCCATTTTCTAACTGCTTCTCTGCGAAAATCAATCTTTGTTGAATAGGAGGTATTCCTTCCTTTTTTGAATCATTCTCTTTATCATTTCTATTGTACTATTTATCTCGATGTCCAAAATGATCGTTCTTTCGGTTATTATTCTAACAAATATTTGTAATCCTTTTGATTTTCTGTTGATAATTTCAAATTTTTTATAAGCTCTTATCCCATCTACTGAACCCTTAACCAACGCATATAAACAATTTTCAGACGATGAACTTCTAGCGATGAACTTTATCCCGGTGCTGGGCCCATTTTTAACAAGGTACACTTCAACGCTCGAAGCTTGTCCAATCATTTTATTTTTGTCACAACAGCACTCCCAATTATAACACTCACAACAATTTTTTACATCATCATAATTGAAATTAATTATCATTCTCGAACAACACTCGACTTCCATTCCGTACTGAAACTCTCTCAACACTCCGACATTCATTTGACTATCAACCCACACTTCCATATCAAACTCCCACTCAGTTAACTTATTATTCATAGTTAATCTCGCAATATTAATTTTATTTAGGGGGAGAATAGTTGAAAACAAAATTCAAAAAGGCAAGAACAACACACAAGCCGTGAACCCCGAGCGTGGCAACCACGCACTGCTACCAGAATTGATCGCAGAGCGGCAGTTTGAGCGCGGTAGCCTCGCCAAGAGCTCAACAGGTCGTATCTTGTTCTCGTTTTAGATTCGTGATTTCTGCGTGATAAATATATTCTATTTCGATATTTAATTTTAAGGTAGTCAATGGCCACAATTTGGTACGTCGTATCTCGTCGGATCTCCGAAGTTAAGCAACCAACGGCCTGATTTTCCTGATAAACCAAAATAGGATTACTTCTATTACGCAAAATTGAATATACTTTTGTTTAAATATTCAACCAAATCTCAACGACAAATTGAAAATATGAATAGAAATGCAAATTCTTCAAATGTTAAACGAGGCGGTCCGCCTCGACGTTATGGGCAGCCGGTGAAATTTATACACCGATAGGATGCCCGAACCGGGAGCTTCTTTTTGGCTCCGGTTTTTGGTCGATCGGAGCAAGTTCGAAAAATCGATTTTTCGAGCTCATTCGACTCGAATTCTGAAAATGACGACGGATGGCGGCATGTCCGGTACCGGAGAAACCGGCACAAGAAGAGGAATTCAGCGGTTTCTGAATCGGCGAGATCGGACTGGCGGGGGCCGCGCTATTCGAGGAAATATAGTCCCGGAATGCAACCGAATCGGCGCTTGAGGAACCCTTCGACCGCCCATCGTCAAAAGAGGTATCGACGAACTCGCCTGGACGAAAAGAATCCAGTGCACGTGGTCCGCAATCGATCGGACGATTATTATGGTGGCAATAATCGATATTCGATGCTAATCGATTACTCGGACGAGGAGACTACCAGAAAAGACGATAAGGGTAAATTAAATTTTAAAAAGAAACGCGGTGGAAGGACGCGTCGATCGGTACCACGATCGGGGGGAATCAGACGAATATTTCGGTCCGAGAAAAAATTTCGCCACCTCAAATGGCGACTTTCGGGAACCACATCGCGACCTGGGGTTCCAATCGCGGCGAGACGATGCTTGTTGGATCCGTCCCGACGAGACTGATTTTTTGACGTATCGCACGCCAAAATCAGACCAGAAACGGCGAAGAAACCGAAGATCTTGGATTCCCAAGGTGCGAGAAATGGCGGATCGCGAAAATCAATATTGGGAAAAAAAATCTGGCGCATCCTATCAAAATGGGTATCAAAATGATCGGACGACCACGGGGATTCCGAGAAACTCAAATTCGTCGTGATCGGAGAACAATATTCACTATTTCCTAATCAGAAGAATTGGACTTCCAAGATGGAGGACGATGGTTGGCATCGCGGATACTACGGATCGCAGCATGGACAATATGGGTATCAAAATGATCACCAGAGCGTTTTGAACCCAAATCAACATTAACAACGCCGATCAGATTATTATGGAAAGCGGCACGTGCGCTGGAGCGATCGATCCGAAAAATTTTTCTACAATGAAGATGACTTTCCCCCACTGGATCGAAACGAAAATCCATATTCGGAAATCCCTCAGTCTCGGTGGCACCCTCAAGGAAAGCGGGACCGAATCCGGTGGGCGAGCTTTGACTTCGATTCCAAATTCACCTCTCATAATCAGACGGATGATCAACAAAACCGACGACGAGCTTCCAAGCAACAACAGTGGCAGGGTGCTTGGACGCACCAACTAGAGAATTGTGCTTGGATGCACCGTCGAGAACAGGGTGCTTGGATGCACCGTCGAGAACAGGGTGCAGGGACGCACCAAGACGAACAGGAGATTGGATCGAAGGAGGTGCTGGCGGTAATCTTTGATTTACTTGATGCGAGCACTAGTTTCCTCAACCCCTTTGTAAAATTTAATAATAAAAATGTTCGTTTTAATAACCTAATGAGGATTCTAGTGCTGGAGTCCTTTTATATTTTTAATAGTATAATTCGTGATTCATCCCCGCGCCTTAATATTTGCACACATAGGGCCCAAAAAGCAGTTAACATTGCTGCCAAAATTTTGGATTGTGCAATCCCAATTTTTAAAATCAAAGACGAAAGAGTCAATCAGGGTTTAGCTTCCCTCAAACAAATATTGCAAACCCTAGTTAACACTGTACAGTCCCACTGTACCTTCTTTAACAATTTATGGTATGCCCATGACATTTTTACTGGGCTAATCTCGGCGAGTAACTTTAAACTCGAGAACCTCGTTCTACCGAGGAAACCAAATAAACCAATAGTTGAAAATGACTGCCCAGTAAATTTTGTCAGTTCAGCTATTATATCAACTACTAACCCCCCCATCACTCCTTCTTCTTATTCTACACTAGTCTCATCTCCCCCTCTGTCTGCTGCTCCTGCAACAACGTCATCAAATTCCTCTCTTTCTTCTCCAATTGTTTTTTCACCGCCTCTCTCTATTGCTCCTGCAATAGCGTCAAATTCTTCTCTTTCTGCTCCAAATGTTTCTACCCCAACTGTCTTATCTCCTTGTTCTTCCACACCTGTCTTATCTAACTCTTTCTATTCCTCCTCACTTTTTCTCCTTCATGTCGAGTATTGCATGTTGTTCTGATCAACAGCAATCATCAAATAACAATTGGTATTGCACAAGGGCTAGTAATATTTACGATATCAACTCTAAAATAAATGCTATGTTGTCCCACGACAAAATCTTTAATGAAGTCAATATTGGCTGTCTTAGCGCATCGCCACCCCCTTCTGCACATGAAACATTGCAACCACAAGTAGTACAGAACAACAACACAAAAAACATACCAGCACTACAACCGACACAGTATACACAAGACTTATTTTCAATATTCACATGCACTAGTACACAACCAGACTCCATTGCCCCACCAACTCCATCTGATAATCTTTCTGCCCCATCCATCTCTGTGCATTGTGATTCTGAAACTGTCTCTACGATCCCATCGCTATCAGCCCTTGACCAACAGGTGAATGAATCCAGTAGCCTGCCTACCATCGAACCTGGTGATTCAACAAATGCATCCACAATCGAAACCGTTGATATCACTGAAGGAATTGAAACTGCTTCAGAGGCACCTGATTTGGATGATTGGTCAGGAACCGTTGCCTCCTTTAACAAGCAGTCTGGCATGGACACAATTAGAAGAAGAGATGGCAAGGCCATTTTCTTTCACATTAATAGAGTTCTTCCGAGATCTCTATTACTACTGAAACCTGATGTTAGTGTCTGTTTTTGAGTGAAGGAAAAACCGAATAATGTCCCAAATCCCAACAACCCGACCTTCTACTCTGCAAAAAACATCTACCATGCAGATGAACTGAATAAAGTACTGCCCTCTCTATCCCTCAAACAGAAGCTGGACATCCTAAAACATGATGTCTACAGATCAAAGATCACTGGAGACATCTCAAGAAACATGTCCATAACATCCAAATCCAAAACGGAGCAAATCACCGAGAAATGCAAATCATATGTGGCTACAGTTCTTGGCTCTAATTTGGTACCCGAAGAACTCTCAGAGCGATATAACCGCCTCATCAAATCCCTTACCGAGCTTATAAAAGAAAACAAACTAAAAAGGCTCACTAACGCTGAGAATGTTTCCGAAAAACTTAGGAACGAAATCGTTCAAAAGTCCATTGATGCTGATAAACCTCCACTTGCCAGCCCTTCTGAATCTACTCAGTCAGATACGCGATATCCTCTTCGCTCAAAGGCTGGCTTCCCATCAGATTGACTAGCAATTCCGGCAGCTGGATACTCCAAAAACTTCCCGCCGCCCCGAGCTGCCTACGAGTTATTTATTGAAGATAACTCTAAAATTGAATTGCAGTTCCCATTAGATCAGCATCTTCTCACCCAATGGTTTACAGATAATGATATATGGAACAACTTAACCGCCCTCTTCTCTTTCTCCCAATTCACCTTTGTTGATTCCATTGATACGGCTGTCTTGCTGTATGAAAAATTGTCCTTCTCGATGCTCGCGATCAACACAACATATCTGAGAAGCTGTAATCTTGTTTTCTTCCCCATCAACATCCACAATGTACACTGGACACTCTTAGTGATTAACCCTGTCACTGACACTTGTTTCTTTCTTGACCCTCTTGAATCTACCAAATTTCATAAAGAAACACTATCAATTGCCAACTACCTTAGAAAAATCTTTTTGAAAGAAACTGGGATGGCGGCAGTTGGCGAAATCAGCGAATATCCACACTACTATCAAAAACAAAAGAACAATCACGACTGTGGACCTTTCATCTGTGCATATGCTGAAAACCTGGCCACACAATAATCTCTATCACGCATTGATGCACGACGAAAACTTTATAAACAGCATTCCAAACGGGCCTTTGAAATTATTACACAGAATATTGCTGCTGACTGCTATCCTTCAGAGAAAGAGATTACCGATCACTTTGAAAAGAAAACTTTCTTCAAGTCGATACACCCTGAAGTTGGTAGTCTCCCGGTGAAGCAAGGACCACCTCTGTCTTTCGAGTGCATCTCTCACGAGCAACTATTGGCGACTTTCAAGGCTTTGAAAAAGAACTCTGCAACTGGCCGATCTAATATTGTATATAATGACATCATATACTGTAATCCGGACCTGACGCTCCACCTAAAACTCTTCAACCGAATCCTTGCGGAAGGTGTAATCCCTGAGTCTTGGAAAAAGTTTGATACCTTTTTAATCCCCAAACCCATGAAACAGGGCAACTATCACAAGGTATCATCGTGGAGACCCATTGCACTCTTGGACTGTCAATATAAACTTTTCACCTCTGTCCTTGCTTCTATTCTTCATCACTGGTGTTTAGAGAATAACCTGATTCACCCTCACCAAAAGAGTCTTGGCCCTCATGACGGTTGCACTGAGCACAATCTCCTCATTCGAGCAATATTGGATAAATATGAGAATCACCTGGTTAATATGCATCTCCACGCTCTTTTCATGGATATTGAGGACGCATTTGGCTCGATCTCGATTGATATTATCATCATACTCTTATCACGCATGGGCCTTTCCATTCCCTCGTGCAACTTAATCAAGCAGCTTTATTCCGACTGCCACCACCGAATAATCTGTGGACCGCTTAAGACTGAGGACATAGCAATTAATATCGGAGTCAGACAAGGTTGCCCACTATCTATGATCCTTTTCAACATTGGCATCAATCCCATGCTGCTTCTGCTAGACCACATTCTACGCGGTGGCATTAAGATCGGCAATTATAGAATTTGTTGTCTTGCATATGCCGATGACCTAGTCATTCTGGCGACAGATAAAACGTCAGCCACTGAACTTGCATTTGCGGCCCAACAAATTGCAATCACAATAGGTCTGAACTTTCGACCAGACAAATGTTCAATGCTAAGTATCCCTCACACCAACAACAAATCTGTCCCTGTCAGCGGTAAAGAAATTAATATTATCCTTCCAGGCGACATCCAAATTTATCTGGGCACAACTCTTGGCCACTTTACTGCATCAACACCGTCAGCAATCTTTGACAGACTAAACAAGGAATATACTGCAATCTCACAATCCTGCCTCGCCCCTGTGCAAAAACTTGACGCCAAAACTGTGCACATCCACTCGGCATTGATTTTTGCTTTCCGGAATTTTCTTATTCCCATTAGTGAGATATACACTAGGAAGAATCGAAACTCTTTTGAGCGCGTTATTCGGCGACTTGATAAGAAAAACCTTGGCCTTAACCCATCAGCCTCCAACACCTCTCTGTACTCACCCAAAGATCTTGGTGGTGTTGGATTAACATCAATCCTTGATGAATATCTTGCGCAATCCCTGACTCAGGCCATTCAAGTCCTTAACTGCCGTGATCTGATAACGCGATACGCTGCATTTTCCTTTCTGATAAGAGCTGCTTCTGGAAAACAGTCCTTTTCCCCTGTCTCGATTGAAGAAGCATTTATTTGGCTCAATTCGAAGATCCAGAACGATAGCACGAATTGCTGGTGCTCCCGAGTCAAATACGCGATTTGGAAAATGTACAAGCTGCACCAGACGGACATTGAATTCAAATTGATTGATGGTGAATTCTTTCTATATATTAACCAAAGAATTTCGACCTCTAACTCAACGTCATATACCATATTATTCAACAATAGAAAAGAGACTTCAAAATGCTTACACATTCTGTTCGGCAAGACTTGGTTCGATAAATGGAGCAAACAGAGAAGTGCTGGCCGGTTCTCCAAGTCAATCTCCGAGTCCCGAATCAACAAGTCTGTCATTTACTCGGGTGAATTGACAATCTCGGAATGGTATCTTGTCCATCAATACAACACTATTACTCTTCCAGTGCTTGCAATACCTGGGAAAAAGCTGAAAGAAGTCTGTCGCCGTTGTAAGCTTGAACAGGAAGATCTCCCACACGTCCTCGTCTGCTGTGAAAACTCTAAAATCTTCTGGACCTATCGACATAATTCTATTGTATATTTCTTGGCTTCACAAATCAGGATGCACACGGATGCTGAAGTGACAGTGGATACTGAGTGTCAATTCACTGGTAGTAAGCTCCAACCTGACCTTATCCTAAAATTTCCTAGAAATTCGACCATCTTTATTGTTGATGTGAAATGCCCCTACCAAACTGACACATGCATTGATCGCAGTGATGAATCCAACAGATTTTACTACAAAGACCTTGCCAATAAAATTGGGGGGTGATGCAGAAATGGACAGTAAAGGTGTTGACTTTAGCAGTGGGAACCCCTGGCAAATGGCCTCGTATCAGCACTGACACACTGCGAACGATTGGGTTTCACAGGCACACAATCCTACACATTGCACGTCATTGTGTTTTGTCAAATATTCGCTGGACAAATGCACAATGGCAATTCCACCGTGATGGCATCATGCCCAACATCTCCCACTTAATGTCCATCGAGCTGGTGGAATCCTTATCTGTGTCCGAAAACTGTGTAGAGATTTCACTCCTGGATGATATACATCCTCAACCAGAGAGTGACATCGACTCGGTCGATGACTGGGAAGCTCTGGCTGAGCTATTTGATACCGATTATGGCTTACTATAATATAATCTATCTATACAAAGCGTGCCAAACTATATCTATTACAAATTATTCATATTATAAATTCTTTTATTTCATTCATTGTACGCTATAAAATATTCATATTTCATATATACATATTCGCCTATTTGTATCAACTCATTATCTACACAAACAGCTGATATCACACTGTTTCTTTATAATCTACTATCATATTTTGAAATCTTTAAAAAGCGTGTTAGCATTTATACATAGTACAAACTATTCATACTATAATATTTTTAGCACATACATATACTTTTATATAAAAACCAAACACGCTACAAAATCCTTATATGAATTATCTACATATAGTTAGTATTCACAAACACTCTATTTATATGATGATGGAAAATTATTCCATTGAATGTAGCGATTTAATTTCCTTCAGTGATCACCTACCTGACGAGCCTCTGATGACAAAATATGCTCGAGACTGGGCGACTCTCGTGTATCGTCAAAGCTGAAAGAGCGCGCATTGATTGGAAGCAGGAAAAAGACTCGCCAACAATTGCCGATGAAAACGAATATGTACGCTTATGGTCCTGATCGGCAGCGCTCTAAAACCGAAGTTAACTCAGTTCAAATTGAAAATCGTAAAGAAAATTAACATTTGCTCCTCATTTTGATTCTCAACAACCCATAAACGATATCGAACTTTGTACATATGTATATAATGACTTATCGGTGTTTTATTTTTTCTCAAACGTTAATCAGCATAACTGTGATACTCGCACTGGATCTGGACTGTGATCCCAGCTCTCCAAGTTGCAGTTAATCCTCCCAGGGTCCGCCCTGGGTGTGGACATGTAGATATATGTATTACTCAAATATATCTTCGTTATTAATACTTATTTGGGTGACCGATACGGAAATCGCGGGGTCATTGACTACAGGTCAGGTCAGGCAATCTGTCTGCTACAGGTACCATGTAAGCCTGCAATACCTGTCCAATGGTCGAATAGTTGGCGACTAAACCGGCTGCCTCACCCAGACAACATAATCTCTATCAGTTGATAATTTTTCACACAATAAATATATTACATTTAGATATTTAATTTTATAATTAAATTTACACATACTATTTCCAATGAATAAGAACCGCAGTCATCATAATCTCCAATAAACAAATCTCTATCACTTGATGATTTTCCACATTTTGTTCGACATTAACTTGGTTTCCGTTAGTTTCTTTATTGTTCTTCCATCAATGTCTTAATCGTCTCCCAATTATTATTTCAGCGGGTGAAACACCTGTCGTAGCTTGAACTGTACTATTCAACATAAATTCTTTTTCCGACAAAACGTCTGTCCAATCTGTGTGGTTTCCGTCCTTCATTCTAATATTTATAGCATCTCTGATTGTTCGAAATTGTCTTTCCACTATTCCATTTGTATTATGATGATATGGACTTGAATAGATTATCTCGACTTTGAACCTTTTAACTGTATCTTTGAACAAAGCCGATTCAAATGTTTTTCCTCTATCAACATGGATTTCCTTTGGAGGTCCAAATTTCCATATCCATCTGTCCAATATCACACTACGAACTGTTTTTTCATCTTGACTAGCAACTGCATTCAGGCTAATATATCTACTGAATTGGTCTACTATTGCAAGTACGTATTGATATCCGTTTATGTTTCTTTTGAATGGTCCACAGAAGTCCATGAATGTTTTCTGGAAAGGTTCATCTGCCGACAATTTTGTATGTTTTTCTTTCGTTTTCGCAGTTAATGTCTTCTTTTTTGACAATTTAAACAACTTTGGACTACTTCTTTAATGAAATTCCTCATATTTTCCATGTCAAAATCTTCTCGAAGATAGTTATAGACTTTTTTACTACCAGCATGGCATAACAGCTGGTGCATCTCTTCATTGAAATCTGTTCGTTTTTCTTTTGGGATCCAGTATTTATTGTCCTGAGTTGCCACGATGTCATTTTTAGTGTCCATTTCCTCGTTTTCCCTTTTCTGATATCTTCAACATTTTGTTTTATTTCTTCATTATTCTTTTGCCATTTGAAACCCTCTGACTCTTCGTTCAATGCAAGAATTCTCGTCTTGATCTTTCCTTTCTTGGCTTCTTCATGCATTGTCTGACATTGGCTACACTTATCACAAGAATTTCTAGACATCGCATCAGCGTTTGAATGTTTCTCACCTTTCCGATATTCTATTTTCATGTCAACACCACTAAGGAAATTTATCCATGTTTGAAACTGTGGTGTAATAGCGTTTTTCGTAGTCGATTGACCGGAACCCGTCTACTACTACTCGTATCCACTGGGTTGTGCATCTTGAGTTTGCCGGTTTCACAAAAACTGTATCTCCTACTTGCAACTCCACGTTGTTTCCGATTTCTCTGATTTCAGAGAACCGGTCTGCAAAATTGATCGGTAATGGCAGTCGCCTCTGATGCTCAAAAACGGTTGATGTCGAAATTATACCGCCTGAATTTGGGGTAGCATTGTACCATGCCACCATATTCTCGATTCTGTTACCGCTCCGCACCGCCATGTGCTTTATGGTCCGGTGACTGAGCTCGACAATCCCGTTTCCGTTCGGCCGATTTGCACACCGAAAACGACCTCGACCCCCATTTCCGTCAGTAACTTCCGAATTGCTGCTCCTCTGTTAGTCGAAAAGTTGTCCATTAGAAGTTCCTTTGGAGGTCCAAATTCATTAAATACCGCCTTAAGCACGGCACACATCTCTTCGTCGTTTTCTGACTTGATTTCTCTCCATACCGTGAACCGGCCCTGTCCGCAGTCGATAATCACCAGGAACTTCCCCTCTGTGCTAATCGTCACATCCATAGCAAGTCTTTGCCACGTTTTCTTTACTCCCAGTTCGCCTCTTTCCCATTTCATTGGGGCAGGACCTATCGACGAGCACCGAGAGCATCCTCTTACCACTGTATGGATTAGGCATTCCGTCACTAGTCACGGGCCCCACAGTTTCCTCGCGAGGAACTTCATTCGTTTCACTCTGAAATGGTGAATTTCGTGAAGCTTTTTAAGGATGTCCGTCGATTTTTGCTCCTCCTTATCGCTACTGCTATGATTGCCATCGGCTCTTTTACCAGAGTCAGCCAGTCCCTTGGCACTCGAGTGAGACGATCTGCCTTGTTCTCCGCTGAAACGATTAGTTTAAACTTTACCTGCATCTGCTCCTCTTCTATGGTCTTCTTGATGGTGCTGATACGTCTCTTCACAAGTTGTTCGGTCATTCCATAAGATCTAATCGGCCTATCTCCTCTAATCGCTTTCGTCATCCATCGGAACACTGTAGAAGAGTCTGTCATCAGTTCGAAATCGTTCAAGCCCCATGCCACTGCCGCTTTGATTGCTTCGTTCGCCGCTTCCAGTTCTGCCAAGTTGATATTGGCTGCGTAGTCATCCTTTCGCAACCACAAAGCGTCTTCCACCACTTCTCCCCCTATCTCTATAGAGATACCGGAACGTCCCATCAGCCAGGGACTGGGTCTTTGCTCTCAAGGCCTTTTCTTAATTTCTCTGCGAGGTCCACGAAACGTTGACCCACAGTGTCATCCAATTCACCGCCACTCGTCATTCTCTTAAACAAGCTGCAGACTGGGAAATGTCCGGTCAACTTTCAGATCAATGAGAACAGCTTCCTCCGCATCAACTGATTGGGCAAACCCGGAACCTTGCTATCTCGGGTCCATCGCAACTCTCTGTTGATCTCGCGTAGTGCGAGCCCTAACACTCTTCCTCTGTTGATTTTCACTGGCGGTTTTGTTTCGAGGCCGTAACTATTGAAGACCACCACGACATGCTCTGCTGGTACCTTTCCGGTGTCGAAAATTATGTCGTCGTAATAAGAGTCTGTGGTCTCTGCAATTCTCTTATCGGATTTTAAAATGTGGCTCATGATGCACCTCATGATTTTCGGTGCCACATTCAAGTCAAACCCCAATCGTGTTAAGCACCACTACTGTCCTACGTGCCGGATCACTTGATAGGGCAACAGGCTCCGATCCAACTTGATCTGGTGGTAGACTCGTTTCAAATCGATTAGTTCCCCCGATTTGCCCATTCGTCGCCATTTACGCAGTTTTTCAACTCAGACCAGGCTTCCCGCAGTGTGGCTTGAAACGAATTCGTTCACCGCCCGATAATCCAAAACTAGTCGGACCTTCACTTTGGCCGCCTGTTTTATTGCCATGAGCGGCAAAAAGGCTCTCGGCTCGCCTGTGAACGGAATGCGCCACCCGTTTCTCTTCCAATCGGATAGTTCCTGGTCCACTTCGTCCTTGAATTGTTTTGCTGATGCATTTAAAGAGGCTTGTCGGATCATTTCTGGTGGTGCCCAGTTGATTTTTCACTTCCATGCTGCAGTCCAGCAGCAGCCGTAAAAACTGACAGTAAAATCATGAGTCCACGATCCGCACACTTGCCAGTTGATCATACCTACCGACTACCGAATTTCGGGGTGCCGCCGCGGTCGGGTACTCACACTCCCCCGAGTTGACTGATGGCATATATGCCGAGAAGCATATAAGCCCTTGACCCGATAACGTCTGGCACCATTAGAACGTGGCATACGATTCGCTTTCCATTGCATATAATTGGTACCATCGCTGTGAACTGCACCTTTGATTCCGAACCATTCATTATCTGCACTGATTCACTTACGCGGTTCAGTTTCGACGGTTCAACTACAGCCTTCGACACGACTGTTGTCGAACAGCCCGTATCGATTATTATACTCACGATTCTTCTCCTTACAATCGCCGAGATCGTCGACATACGCGCGTCAACGCATCTTTTACTCGTTTCCCACAAGCTTCTGCTCCATGTTCCGGCACTCTCTGGCCATATAAGCCACGTTACCACAATTGAAATACTTTTACTCCCGTGGCCATCCTCCTCTTGATGCTCGGTCGGACGAATTCCGAGTGCGCCCCGTCTCAGTGGCACATTCACGAGCAATGTGCCCGCTCCCTCCGTATCGATAACATCGTAGTCCATTGATGGTAGAGGAGTTCAGATCCGGTTTCCTCTTTGTTTGCGCGATTGCCGCAACCTCTTTCTCGCGACCACGGGTCACCTTGACATGTACTCTAGCCAATCTAACCAACCGATCAAGATCGTGATTCTTACCTAGCGCCTTGACTTCAACACTCTTCATGGCCTCCTCAGACAGACCATCTATGAACTCCTGAGCCACAAACGCTTCGGCTCCGCCTTCGCTGCCGCAAATTACGACCGACAGCCTGCTTAAGTCGGCCATGAATAATTCGACGCTCTCTCCGGGCTCCAGTCGTCGAGAAGCAAAGCTGGCCCACGATAGTCTCGGGCTCAGCGCGAAAGCTTCGCGAAGCGTCGCTGCGCTTTTATCGAAGTCTACTCGTATTGCTTCTCCCAATCCCCTGAAGACGATAGCCGCATCGTCTGATAGCGCTAGCGGTAACATCACCCGTTTGTCTTCGAGGAGCGTTTCTGCACATTCCATAAACCGTTCGAGTCAGACGGATATATTCTCATATCCATCGTACTGTGGAATCTTCAGAATTTTCATTCTGCAGCGATAGCTTGTTGTCTAAATCGAAACAGTTAAAGCGAGTGACAAATTTATTTTTAAATAAATCTCCCTTCCGACGTTCCACCGATTAAAACAAATGGATGTTTATTTTCCTCGAATTACAAACATGTTTCATATTTTTTTGTAATTTGTTGAATAATCTGTTTTCTATTTTTTTAAAATCCTTACTTTTATACATAGTTTTGACTAATCAAGCTTTTTCAGTTGATACCAAATTTGAATCGAAATGTAGATTGTGTGTTTAAGGATAATAACTATATTTATATCTATATTATCTTTACTATACTAAGATAACATTTACAATATTATAATAATGGATCCAAAATATTCTGAATTAAGTCTCTTGATTTTTTTGTTTAAATAAACAAAAAACGCATACTTTTTTAAAAAAGAATAAATTTTGAAATTTATTTTGACTTATTAATTATTGAAGGAAAATTCTTACATGACGACCATGGTCAGTGTTATAGGCAATCTGGCTCGAAAAAGTTGCGATGGATCGCAGGATATTGAAGATTTTATGTCCGAATGTTGAAGATTTTTTGTTATCAAAAAGAACGATTGATAACAAGAACGATTGTATTTTATTTTTTTCATAAATTTCTGCTAGTGAAAATAGACAATAGGCAGAAAGGATCAGACCGTTATGACGGACCGTATGAAATTATTCGCAAAGACCATGATCGTTGTGTTGAAATGCGGAATAAAACAGGTCAAATAATCCAGAGAAATATAGAATGGCTTAAGCCTTTTAAAGAAGGGGGTTGTAAGGATAAATAACTATATTTATATCTATATTATTTTTACTATACTAAGATAACATTTACAAAAGCCCAATGTTTCATCTGCGTAACGCTCACACACACTCTCTCTCACACACATATCCATACACACACATACACAGAGACACAAACTTAACACATGCACACCGATACACTTAGTCCGTTTATGCGATTAACGATTTGATCTTGCAATCTATTCAGTCGATTTGTTATTGAAAATCGTTGTTTTGTCAATATCAGAATTCTCTCGGGTAATTTTGATTTCTGTGAAATGGAAATTGATTTTTCATTTGTAAAGTATTTGGATTTTTTAAAAATCTCTTCGATAAAGAAAAGCTTTGTTTGTTCTGTGTGATAATGCTTCATTGTGCCTATGGAGTCTGCGTGTAGCATAATATTGTTTTTATTATTGTTTTGACCTGTGTTATGATTATTATTATTATATTACTCTGATATACACTGATATTGTTAATTTTATCAATACGTGACTATTATCATTGAAATAGTTGTTATAATTTGAGAAATAAATTTCCCGGATTCTAGTTAGTTTCAATGATTGAGAATTTGTTGTTTGAGAAAGAGTTTTGAGGTGACATTTTTAGAAAAAAATAATATAATTAAAGTCACTCACAATATGATATAAATGCAAAATGGTGGAGGAAACGAAAAGAATCCACGCAAAGAAGTAGTCAATCTGGATAGCCCGCATCAAAGAGGTTCTGTCGGTGCAGCGCTTTTACTGAAAATCGCCGGGAAGCTTACAAAATCGATCAACTATTAAATCAACATCCAATTTGAAAAAATAAATAATAAGTATGATTTTAAAATTAAAACAGAAACTTTCAACGAAAATTCAGGTCTTTTTCTAGTATTATAATAATGGATCCATAATATTCTGAATTAATTCTCTTGATGCTTTTCTTTAAATAAACAAAAAACGCGCACTTTTTAAATAAGAAAAAATTTTGAAATTTATTTAGACTTATGAAAAAATTTGATGAACATTCTTTATTAAAAGTATATGACGGGTCTCTGAAAATTATTTTTAGAATATAATATACCATTTTCCGGTCAATTTAGTCTTTTTGCCAATCAATTTAGTCCTTTAATAGGTAATAAATATTTTAATATAAAATTTAATAATTAACGAAAAAAACCAAAAGTTAATTTATTATTGGTGAACATATGCTACACCAGCAGCAGCATTGACAAGATTCCGAAGAATGTAATGAAAGTATCCATAGTAATCATTGGAAGTTACTGTCGTTGTTTCTGCCATTATTAATTCGGACAATGTTCCAGTTGCGCCTTGCCTTAATTTAAATCTAAGACAATTTTTATTTTAGAAAATGAATTCTCAATGGGATTTAGCATATAAGAATATGGCGATAAAAATTTAAATGTAAATCCATATTGCGTGGTTATTCTCTGAATATCATTCTTCCTATGAATACGTGCGTTATCCAATATTAGACAGACATTATTCATTCTTTTAACATCTCAAATGTACCTGCAAAGTTCATCGACATAATCATTAAAAATATCAGAATTAATTGTAGAATTGGAAATTGTTTTGCAAAATCCCATTCCATCAATTGTAAGGCTTGCTATAAAGAATATCGAACGCCCCTGACAACAGGCATTCTTACAATTGCTCTGGTGTCTATTCTAGATCTTCCATATGATCGCTTGAGATGTAAATTAAACCCGCTTTCATCAATAAAAACCACTCTAGAATAATCATTTTGAAAATAATTGCCAAACCATATAACATATTGTTTTCTTATTTCGATTTTGTCTGACATATTTACTTTATCAAGCTCACGATGTGTTAATTTCATCGTAATTCTGAGTTCTTGAAGGCATCTATTGATAGTAGAAATAGAAACGACATGCCTATTATCAGATTCTATCTGCAGAGCTCTTTTAACTTCATTTAAAGTGTGAGGAATATTTTAAATTTGGTATGTTGAAATTGGTTTGTTGAATTTTGTATGTTGAGTTTAGTATTTGGAAATGTGTTTCTCCCACCCAGATGGAAAATTGATATTTTA
>MQRK01177994.1:19376-35318 GCA_001938485.1 Girardia tigrina
GACCTAACTGCAACGGAATAATAGAAAGGAATCATAGAACAATCAAAAGAATTGCGTCCAGATCAAATATCAGCATTTTGGAAGCCTTATGGTGGTATAATAACACGCCATCTGAAGGACAAGAAACACCAAGCTCGGCGCTATATAGCTATTTGCCCATAGGGTTAGATATAATTGAAAGAAGTGAAAAGGAGTCGTTCTGTGGAAATTCAGATTATGTTGAGAATCAATTAGTGTGGGTAAAACCGGAAAACAATACACCATGTACACAGCAGTGGGCCAAGGGTGTTGTCGTGAAAAGAATAGATCAAAGGAAATATCTAGTAAATTGTAACGGATTTTGTGGTCCAAGACATATCGCAGACATTCGACCTAGACAGCCTGACTTGGTTGAAAATTCCAAGTCATACTATATGAATTTGGAGGAAACTGCATCACAACCAAACAATCAAACACAAGAGGAACAATCATTGAACTGTAGGCCTAGTAGAGAAAGACGAAGACCACCTTATCTAAATGATTACATTGTGGATTCAGATTCTTCTGTGGACGAATCTGGTGGGAGTGTTGGATATTAGATATTTTAATTATTTGAAATATTTAATATTTGCTTTTTTGATAAATATTTTGTTTGAATATTATCAATTGGACATTGTTTTGAAAATAAACTTTTCGCGTGTTACATTTCGAAAAGTAGGAATCAAAGAAAATACCAATTATCCATCTAAGTAGGAGAGACACAACCCGAATCAATATACAACATGCAAAATATAAAACAATAAACAATTCTTATAATGTTTCACAATTATAAAGAATTTTGCCGAATACAATAATCATCTGGTAGCAGAGTTTGATTTGCTGCGTTAAATGAAGTAAAGTGCACCCATTTAAAAAGAGAAAAGTTTGTTCTCTGCCATGACCCCTAATGGAATTTCAGAATACCGTAATAATTTATACAAATAAATGCAATGCCCCCTTTTATGGATTAAAAGGGAACCGGAAATTGTTGATTAATAAAATTAATATAACAAAATTATTTAATGTTGTTTAATTTATATCGAAAATTTTTTCAAAATAGTTAAGTTAAATAATTAAATAATTAAGCTATTTTTATGTATATAAATATTTATATTATATGTCATTGGTAATCTAAATAAAATGGTTCCTCCAGAATAACGATGAATTATAATAAAATAAACAAGTAATGTGGAATTTGTTTAAATATTCAAAAATTTGGAGAGCAATTTGAATAAGAAAAAATGTGAACAAATATATTTTGAAAAGAAATTAATTTTTTTATTTTGTTTTATTTTTGAATAAGGAAATCGAAATTATTCATGATTCGGCCGTTCCGAAAACTGATAACATGCCCCATAATCTTCCACATCAGCCCACAATTGAGCAGTTACCCATGTAAATTAAAAATAATAATATTTGGTAATTTATTATTAAAGTTTTTCAAAAAAAGTATTATTTTCTTATGGTCAAAAAACAAAATATAATATTAAGGGAAGAAGCAGTAAAATATCTTTGTGAGGGAAAATTTTGAATGTTGTGAATTTGTTGATTCTATGCTGTTTAGATTGGTGACTCTCCTACCCAGATTGGATTGATATGTTATTGATTAATTATTTAAATATAATACGATTAATTTAATGAGATTAATGTTTAAATAATAATTAATTAAAAGTTTTATAATTATAATTTTGAATAATATTTTTGAGTAAACAATTTAACTTATTGAATTTAATATAATTTAAAAACTAATGTTCGTTTTAAATTTAATTTTTGAGAAATTAAAAGTTAAATTTATTTATTTCTAATTCATTAATCAAGATTTGAACATAGACACAAAAACATATTAATTAAGAACGATTCTTTCCGCAGATTGTGCTACTGAAAATGAGTCTGTTTGTGTTGTTAATAAATGTTTTCACTCAAATTGTGGTGTTGATAATAATTTTTAAACCTGTTCCACCAATTTTTTACATATTTATATATAGTATAACCTCTAAATTTGGCCAATTCTAAAATTGGACATCTTCTTATTTTGGCAACTTTTACCATAAAATCTTTTAAAAATCAATGAAACCCTCTAAATTTCGCCAAACATTTTAAGATTTAAAGCAGATATTCAAGGTCATATGGAGGGAGATGCTTTTTTATGATTACTTTTAGTGCAAATGATACATTATTGAAATAGGAAAATGGAGATGTAAACAACTCTGTTTTATCGTTCCCCCATTTTTGGCCAAATTTAGAGGTTATTGTGTATAAATACAAATTAAATATCAGTGCTAAATAAAAATGAATTTAAGAAATAATATCTCTATAAAATTGTAAAATCAGAAACCACGAAAATAGTTAGAAATGAAGATTTTAAGCCAAAAATATTTCTTAATTGTTTCGAAAGTTAAACAGAATATTCAGATATTCAGATAATATTCCAAATTATTTCTCAGATTATTCAATTTTAACGTTGCCGAAATAGAATAAATGCTTTTCATTAACTGTTCCTTTTGTTTCTTTGACAATCCACATCATTAGAAAATACAACCTCATCATCCCTCCATTATTTGGCCACACAATTTATATATTTCCTAATCTTCGCCCTATGATTTATTACCATTGTTCAAACACTATTCAAGTTATTATTATTCTCGCTCTAAAATATACAGTAGAATAAATAATTTTGTCATTTATTATAGATACCTTTCCATTTTTATGATAAAATTTAATAATGTTTATTAAACCTAGCAGCATTAAAAATAAATATGAAGTATAAAATCAGCAAAACGAAGGACGGTTTCCAACAATTTTAGCAGCAAAATGAAGGAGTTAAGGTCGAAAAGGCCGACCTGAATACCTTTTTCAAGACTTCATTTATATAATTTATTTGAAAACCTGTGTCTAGAAAGTTCAGAAAATAATAATCAGTACATCTAATAAGTATTCAATTCCATTGAAAAACATTTGCCTATTTGATTTAAAATTTTCTGATTTTGATAATTACAATTTCACACGACAAATTTATTACAGTTGTACAAAACACATTGCTTGAGTTTTTATAAAAAATATTAGTACAATTATCACTCAAAATTTATCATTTATATATTTGCATTTATATATTTTTAAAATTTTCTTTCTCGACTTAATTGAGTCTGATTTCCGTCGAGCTCATCACAATTTCTGCCAACATCTGCAATGTTCTGTTTTGTTCGTACCATAGAACGCTAATTCAAAATTAATTCTATAACTTTTAAAAGGGAAATCATAAACTAATCATTTTTTTGTTTTTTTCAGATATATAGTAAATATCGAAAACGACAACTTTAAAATTGCAATAAAAATGTAAAGATAATGTAATATTTCTCTAAAAAAGAACTTTTACGATACTCTTTTGCTTCAAATATTGCAAAATAACTTAAAAAGAAAGAAATTCCTTCATGAAAATTGCATAACATAACTTAAACATTCTTACCTTTAGTAAATATTTTTATTACATTTTCCATATGTTTAATTTATTATTAAATTATGAAAGACATATCTGAATGGTAATATTGAATAGTGAAAGAAAATATTCTGAAGTTTGATTCATAATTAATTCCTAAAACAAAAGAAACGTTTTTTTTAAATATTCCATTGAAGTACAGAGAAATCAGAGTCCAAGATTATTAAGAAGGCCTGAGATCATGGAATATTGAAATGTAATTTGAGCGGGCAATTGTAATATGAATATAAGAGAACTTGAGAATTACTTAGAGTAGTAAAAATACCTGTTCTCAAGAGACTGACTGAGGATCTACACTTTAGAGACGTCTCGTTTGTAAGCATTCTCTATAAAATTTATGATGGTAATATAACAAGCCAAATGAACGGAGTCTCACGAAACTGACAATAGAAGATGATGCTGACCAAGTTCCAATTTGGCGGTGACAAGGACGTCAAATAAGTAGCGCGACAATGAAACAAACAGCTCTATGAAGGATCCTTGCGGCAAGAAATCCGGAAGCTGATTGACCATTATCAAATTATAAATGACACTAACAATGATAGGACTACTCAATGAAAATATTATTTTTTTTCATTATTAAAATGTTTTTTTAATGTTAGTCTTTGTATTCTCATTAATTTTCGGACACGCTAAGTTTTTTTTATTATAAAACCTTAATTCATAAATTTGTAATTCTTTTCAAATAGAAATGATTTGTAACTTTAATATTTTTAACAATATTAAAAATAACAAAAATTACAAATAAACTTTTAATAAACTAATTATTTAATTCTCAATAATGAGTTTGCTTAACTGTTATTTCGAAAGCCAGAAATTTAATTTTCTTCCTAAAAGGATTTTAATAATTCCATTGAATGTTTCTAAAAAATAGTTTAATTTATTAATTTAAAAAATTAAAATAAAAACAAAAAGAATTCTTCAATATGTAAAATTTAAACAATAAAAGTATTTTCAATTGTGAGGAATGTTTTAAATTGTTTGTTGATATTTTGCATGTTGTATGTTGATTCGTATTGTGCCTCTCCTGCACAGATGGATGATTGGTATTTTCTTTGATTATTACTAATTAAAAATAATTTAATTCAATTTTAAAGTAAAAAGATTTAAAATAATTTTTGAATGCAATATTTCATTTAAAATTTTAATATATTAATTTAATATGTACTTTTTTAAAAATGTTTAGATTTGATTTTAACCAATTAGAATATTTATAATTAATAATTTTTATTAAGTAACTTTCATTTATTGAAAAAAAATAGCATGAATTCAGAAATATATCGATCAAGAAAAATGTCAAATAGTAAATGCGCTTGTAATCTTAATAAATGTTGTAAATCTCATATTGATGTTGTTAATATGATAATTACAGCTCATCTGACAACAAACATTATGGGACACGAAAATTTCGAAGGATCCGAGTTGAAATTAGATAATTTCATAAAAAAATTCATAAAAGATTACGCTAGATATGCCAAAGTTTTAGAAGGCCTATGTGGTAAGGGCAGGGATAAAAAAACTGATTTTGAATGAAGAATGTGATGAAGCTTTTCAAAAATTAAAAGAAAGAATGATTAAGACACCAATTTCGACATATCCTGATTTTTCCAAACACTTTATACTCGATACAGACGCAAGTTTTGATACAATAGGAGCGATGCTATCACAGAAAGTGGAAGAGAAAGAGTAATTACATATTGTTCCCATAAAATGAATAAACATGAACTTGGATATTTCATAACAAGGAAAGAACTGCTTGCAATTTATTATTTCACGCAACATTTTAAACTTTTTTTGTATTGGAAAAGATTTTTGTTACGAACGGATCATAAAACTATCACTTTTATGATGACTACAAAAAACCCTTTTACACCACAGTTTCAAACATGGATAAATTTTCTGAGTGGTCTTGACATGAAAATGGAATATCGGAAAAGTGATAAACATTTAAATGCTGACGCAATGTCTAGAAATGTTTACGAATTGAGTAACCAGTGTCAGAGGATGCATGAAAAAGCCAAGAAAGGAAAGATAAATACGATAATTTTGGCATTGACCGAAGAGTCAGAGGGTTTCAAATAGCAAAACAATAATGAGAAATAAAACAAATTGTTGAAGATTTCAGAAAAGCAAAACCGATGAAATGGACACTAAAAATAATATCGTGGCAACTCAGGACAATAAATACTGGATCCCAAAAGAAAAACGAACAGATTTTTTTGAAGAGATGCACAAACTATTAAGCCATGCTGGTAGTAAAAAGGTCTATAACTATCTTCGAGAAGATTTCGACATGGAAAATATGAGAAATTGTATTTAAGAAATAGTCCAAAGTTGTTTAAATTGTCAAAAAAGAAAGACATTAACTGCGAAAACGAACGAAAAGAATATAAAGTTTTCGGCAGATGATCCTTTCCAGAAAATATACATCGACTTCTGTGGACCATTCAAAAGAAACATAAACGGATATCAATACGTACTTGCAATAGTAGACCAATTCAGTAGATATATTAGCCTGAATGCAGTTGCTAGTCAAGATGAAAAAACAGTTCGTAGAGTGATATTGGACAGATGGGAATGGAAGTTTGAACATCCAAAAGAAATCCATGTTGATAGAGGAAAAACATTTGAATCGGCTTTGTTCAAAGATACAGTTAAAAGGTTCAAAGTCGAGATAATCTAAGCAAGTCCATATCATCATAATACAAATGTTATAATGTAAAGACAATGCCGAACAATTAGAGATGATATAAATATTAGAATGAAGGACGGAGACCACAGAGATTGGACAGAAGTTTTGTCGGAAATATAATTTATGTTGAATAGTACAGTTCAAGCTACGACAGGTGTTTCACCGGCTGAAATAATATTTGGGAAGCGATGAAGACATTGATAGAAGAACAATAAAGAAACTAACGAAAACCAAGTTAATGTCAAACAAAATATAGAGACAAGAAGAGTTTTTGAAGGTGGAGACAGAGAATTGAAAAATAGAAAAAGAAAATGCATTAAAAGAAGATGACCGTTACATGGGTCCAGCAATTGTGTTGAAACGAAATCACGAAAGAAGTTACGAGTTACAGCTTGAAGATGTTAGAATTTTGATTAGAAATGTTGAATGGCTAAAGCTATTTAAATCGAAGAGGATGAGAGGAATGTTTTAAATTGTTTGTTGATATTGTGCACGTTGTATGTTGATTCGGATTGTGCCTCACCTACCAAGATGGCTGATTGGTATTTTCCTTGATTCCTACTAATTAAAAATAATTTAATTTAATTTTAAAGTAAAAAGATTTAAAATAAACAAAAAAATATTCTTCAATAAGTAAAAATTTAAACAATAAAAGTATTTTCAATGAAATAAATAAAATATAATTAAATCAAAAGATTTGTTAGTACGAGTGAAACAAAGTAATTTGATATTTAAAAAAGAATGTAAAATTTTCTTTTTAAAAAAAGATGAGTTTAATTTTTTTAAATTTTTATTGTCTAAAAATAAATTTCATTATTTTGTGTCATTATTTCCCAAAATTTAATTTTTGTCTGAAATTTATTTCGGGAAAAATAATTTTCGATAAAATAAAACTTAAATTTCAAAACAGTCCAAAAAAATAATTTCAAGTAAATTGCTAAATTATTAAAATATATATAAAATATATATTCTGTGAATTTAGTACAAAAAAGACAAAATATCCATCTATTCTCAATGTTTGATTTAAATTTATTGAATACACTCGTTTGATATTCTTGATGAAGAAATTATTAAATAATTTGACGACAATAAAGACAATTAGGGATAAAAATATTATTGTTTCAAAATGAATATTTTACCCTTTGAAACTATTAAATGTATTCGTTTTATTGTAGTTATTGGTATGTCTTCTTTTTACACCTTTTGTTCTGTGTTTTTATCATTGATTATAAATACAATTTCTATAAGTTATTTATTTATTCATGCAACTGATAGTATAAATTCATTGCTAAATTGGAAATATGTCTTCAGTTTATGTAGAAATAAACATTCCTGATATTTGATTTGTTTTATATTAAGATGAGAGTTACAAAATAATTTTATTGTTACTAAAAAAATGGTAAGTGTGTTAAAATGAAAACGTATAATAAAATGTAAATTAAATAAAATATAAAATAAAATCATTGTGACAAAATTTTAAGCAAAAACCTTTATAATTTTACCTTTATATTTTTGATTCTAAATCAAAATTCGTAATTAATAAAATAACAATTTCGGAATTTATATTTCTTTTTATTTATAATGACTTGTGTAAAGAATAGAAAGTGCTTAAGTTCCTCAAAAAGATTTGTTTGAAAAATTTTTAATGTGATAGAAATAAAATTGTGTCATGAAATTGAATTCTGAATTCGAACCCAAATAGTTCACAACCTAATTTGACTACTTTATCTTTAACATACATTTGTTTAGGAAAAGAGATTAAAAATTTTCTTGTATATTTAAACTCATTATAGTTCTTCACATGAATTCGCCCAGGAGTTTATAAGAAGACTAATACGAATTCAAACATACTTCTTATTATCTCTAGGACATCTCTCAACAACGCTTGACATCGAACTAAGTTTATAAGATTTGAGAATGAATTATTTTAAAAATAATTATTTGAATACAGAATTCGAATTTACACAATTAAATTAATTTTAATGATTTCGATTATAAAAGCTTTTCATTAGTCAGTTTAATAATTTAATTTAAACTTTTTGCTTTAAAAGAATTTTTAATTTCATTTATTATTAAGATTTTTTAATATCTTATACACCAAGGCCCCGCTTTGCATCTCTATTCGGTTCCGAAAGTTGAGACGCTAAATGAGTTTCGACGCATAACAAATTTGTGGTAATATTGATCAGAAAGACTATTACAATATATTAGGTTGGTCGAAAAATAATGGTGGTTTTTGTGCTTTATACTTTGTTTATCTACTTTGATATGTATATAAGTTTAAATGCATTAGTGTTAGATATTATCTGAAATATTATGCTTAGCTGTACATTCCTATAGCCATTATTAACATATTGGTGTTATTTTTTAGAATATTTACGGTGCTAAATTAATAATGGAAAAAATTAAAATTCGAGCAAATTTCTTGTACAAATTTAAACTGGGTCGTAAAGCAGCAGAAACGGCTCGCAATATCAATAAAGCGTTTGGAAAGGGAACAGCTTCTGAGCGCACAGTGCAACAATGGTTCCGAAAATTTTCTGATGGAGATGAAAACCTTGAAGATGAAGAAGGTCGTGGTCGTTCAGTTGCTGTGAACAACGACAATTTGAGGACAATGGTGAAAACAGATCCCCGTACAACAATCAGAGAACTTACAGATGGGTTGGGCATTAGTCATTCAACAGTCCTGGATCATTTAAAACAATTTGAAAAATCAAGAAACTTGATAAATGGGTTCCACATGATTCGAATGAAAATCAAAAGAACCGAGGCTATGAAATATGTTCTGCCAATCATCTTCGCAATAAAAACGATCCATTTCTTGGTCGTATTGTTACCTGTGATGAGAAATGGATCCTGTATGATAATCGACGTCGATCTGCACAATGGTTGGACAAAGATGAAGTACCGAAACACTTTCCAAAACCGAAACTAACACCCCGTAAGGTTATGGTGACAGTTTGGTAGTGTGATGCTGGAATCATCCACTATAGTTTCTTGAATCCAGGTGAAACAATCACAGCGGAGAGGTACTGTCATGAAATTGATGAAATGCATAAAAAATTGAAAACCCTTTGTCCGGGATTGGTCAATCGAAAAATTTTATGCTGATGGAATAAAACAACTTGTTTCTCGTTGGCAAAAATGTATTGATGCCAACAGTTCATACTTTGATTATTAAACTTTTGTTTCTGTGAATTTGCACGTCTTTGAAGTTTGTGTTCCAAAACTGCCATTATTTTTCGACCAAATATCTAAATAAAAATCAAAATAAAACAAATTTTTATCAAGAAATTATACGAATATTCAGCTCTTAATCCATTAAAACTAATTAATAATATAAAATCAGTAAAAAGTAAGTATGCATTATAAATATAATTAACAAAACTTCTTTCAAAATCAAAATTCACTTTTTAAAAATTTTTTCAAAGTGGTTTGTACTGCATTGCCTTTTTTTCCGCATAAATTTCTTTATAGTAATTTATGCTACCCAGAACTGATCTGTTTACCCTCGAACTTCTTCATATGTGATTAGGGTCATCTTGATTAAATATCTGCAAAGCTTGATCAATTAATTTAAAAGATTGAGCTAAACGTTTCGTCGTTAACGTTTGTTCTACGGCAATATCTTCGACTTTTTCCTCAGAATGACTACTGTGTGCTGTCTGAAATTCAATTTCCATTAATTGAGAAGTTGTTATCTCTTCCTTGTGCGAATCCAATAGTTCTTCTATATCTTCGACCTCCATTCCTTCAACTTGCAGTGCGAATGCTAAGTCAACTATCTCTACTACCATAATTTACGCCAACAACCGTTCATGCTTTTGTTGGACACTTCATTCTAAGATATAGTGAAGTTTTTCCAGAACGTTTTCATTGTAATATTATCAATTTCTTCCGTGGCTGTGAAAAGTTCCCTGAAAATTCGGCGAAGATAATATGATTTGAAATTAGATATACCCCCCTGGTTCATCGGTTGTAATATTGCAGTTGTGTTTGGGGGCAAATAAACGAACTTTATATTTTCTGAATTATATTTATATTTTTTAATTTATTTAATGTTAAATTTTATATGGCAAAAAATAAAAAATCAATCGACGCAAAAGCGAATAGACGCATAGCGGGGCTTTGGTGTTCTGCAATGTAAAGTTCAAAATCATGCTTGAACAAATATCCAAAATACGAACATTCAATTTGAGTTGCAGAAACACTTTTCCAAATACCAAATTTTAAATGTTTCTCCCATGAGTTGTTATAATTTCATGTTTTAATAAAATAATTACTGTACAAAGCTTTTTCTAAAAATAAAAATATGAATTCAAAAGCAATTTATATAAAATAATTCCAACCATATTAAAAAATTAAAAATGAGATTAAATTAAAAGTTTTAAAGTCTTATTTTTTATTTGTTGTGATGTTTATTTGATGTTTTTTCCTAAATTTACAGTGTAATGAGACACAATTAACAACATATTTCTACAGAAATTATATTATAATTACACTGTTATATTATGCTGTTCGGCCTCTCTTCTGATACAGTTTCTGCAATACACCTTACAGAATTATAAAATTCTATTCTCAAAAGACTATCCTATCCATATTCTAAGATCAAATTGTGATTGCAATTGCCAATTAATACGGCTTAAGTGATACGTTTGATCAGAAAATTAAATCAAATTTTACTTCAAAGAGACAAATTGAAAATCTGATAGCATTTTGGCTTATGACGCTCATAGACGGCGGTCAACCAGAAATAGACATTCTGCCGCTAAAAGGGGAGGCTGTTTTCATTTATCAAAATTGAGAGATAAAATAAAACAACAGCCCAATATCCGCATGAAAAATAGGAGAATATTAATTTTTTCACCGGAAATCCCCGTGGAATTAGTTACATTTTAACGCTTAGAACTCGTGTCTGTTGTTCCTGTTGATTTTTTTATATTTTTATAAAAACGTATAAAATCAAAGCTCGAATTATAAATTTTCTTATCAATTACAAATACAATGGAATAAAATATTACAAAACGTTCATTGTGTTCGTTGTTTTCCTTTTAAAAAAATAAAATATAAAAAGAAAAAAAGTTAAACAATAAAATCATTTAATAATTGAAAAATATAATATTTTCCTTTTCAAAAAATACATTATATAATATAATATTTTTTATTGATTATTATTCATAAAATTGTATTTTATCAGAATTAGAAATACTAAAATAATTGTTAAAAAATATTTAAAGAATTTGATATGATCTCATTGATTGTTTTACGCGCCTATAAAAATTCAGCATTATTATCTTCATAAAGTAATCAGTTTTCCTAATAATATTTTCGTTTTGAAACAACTATAAATTGTTAAAATGAAAAATGAGGATATTTATGGAAAGTCGCCGGTCAATCGGCGAGTGTCTCTTGTTGGAGCACTTGAAAGTGCGTCTTGTCAAAGTACTCCAACAAAAAAGGTACCCCAGAATCGCCGTGTGTCTCTTGCACCGGCTTCAGGAACATTTATTAAAGACAAACGTAATTCCGTAAATTCCGAGGGTACTCCTAGTAAATTAAGAAAAATGTCTCAGTTTTTTCATGTGGACAAAATATCAGAAACGCTTTTAAAAGATCCGGAAAAAGAAGCGTTTATACAAATGTATGAGCAGCATGATGATTTACAAACCGAATATAAAAGACTTAAATCTTATATTGAAAATCTGAAAGAAGATTATGAAATGAGCCGAGGATTTGAAGCTATGACAAGATATAACCGCTTGAAGATTATGATTAAAAGAACTATCATGCATTTAAAGGTATCAGGTGCTGCTGGAGATTGTGGCAATGCTATTAAAATGAAAGAGTTGGCGAGGAAAAGTGAAGAACGTTACGAAAGTAAGTTCTTAAGAAACAATAAAACATAAAAGTTATGAAAATGTTGTAAAGTTAAATTATAAGATTTATAAATTATATAATTAAGATGTCTAAAAAAATGTTGAATTATTTTTATTTATTAATAACGAATTTATAATAACCAATTAATAATCACATTATTAGAATTATTTTTTCCAATACTAATTACTTCTTTTAAATTAAAATAAATCTATGTTTTTATTAGTAATTATGACCACAGTTTCAGTTTCTTCCAATTTTATTAGTAAAATATAAAGAAAGATATAAAAATAAATCAGGATTATTTAAATTTATATTAAAAAGACAAACTTTTTGATTAAGCATTTCTCATAAATGAATTTTTATGAAAATGAATATTTATATTTTATAGTATTAAATAAATAGAACAAAAAATATATTTTTTTTAAAAAATGTTTCAGAAAAAGTTTTATTTTTAGTTGTAGTTTAACACTAGAATTACGTACTGAGCAAATTTGACTTAGGTAAAATTCTATTTATATTTTATATGTATTGTAATAGGGAGCTAACGGAGCAATAGTGATACAGTATCCTTCTTGTTTCAAAAGTTTTTGCGAAAAAATATATCCTGGCGGGGTCGCCATGTAAGTAGCGTTTATGCCACTTTCATTATTATCACATTCTAAAGCCATAATTTAACACCACCAAAAATTTATTAATATTTACAATTCATATACTTAAACAAATTTCTTGTTAATTCAATTATATCGCCCAAAATTAGGTTGTGGACAGGTTGGTTGTGGACAGCAGGGACATGTAAGAAGAAAGTGTCCGAATATCGCTACTTACAAGAAGGAACTAAAAAGACACATCAAAAACGTGCCCACAGTCACGAAGCCGCTGCGTCATATTGATGAAAACTCTTTCCAATGTCCCAAGGAAAATTGTCACAAGACATGTAAAACGGATGGATGGTTAAAGAAACATTTATTGATCGATAACTGAGCCCAAGTAAGTACCAGTGGTACAAGTGGTTCACAAAATAACGCAGATGAAGGATGTACAAAATCTTCGAACCCGATCGCGATGCATGATGTGTCAGTGCCCCATCGACGGTACCGAGGAGGCGGACCCAGGAGGGATTTCAAGGGTGGTTCTTGATTTTCCGTTAAGTAATACAAATGATGTGGGGATATTTCAGTGTCCCTTTTTTCATTGTACGAAACGTGTTTACGAAGCTATGCGAGAAAATCAGTAGGCTCTCTATTGTCTATTTTCGGTTTCTATCCAATACAGAGTCTATGACTCAGTATCCAGTACGCCAATGCTGGTACTGTAATCTCTACAATACTCAGTTATCCGTTCAGTCCTGGAGGCTTATAATGAAATGTATGTACATATATATTACTCTCTACGTCGATTCCCTCACTTCGAATATTCAAATGTGTTTTACTTATTTTTATGGCTATGATCCAAATTAACTCCGAAGATGAATTTACATAAATCGCTTTAAGCAAATGAAACTTGTTGGTGAAATAATATTACTTTACAAAATCATTTTTTGCAACAAAAATTTGGTCCACCAAGTAATTTTTAATATTTAGTCAAAAAATATATTTTAATTAACAATTATTTTACATCTAAAATAAACAGAAAAATTGTCTTTTGATAAAGAAAACTTAACAAAATTAAGGAAGACAAATCATATAAGAAATCGAATGCAACCGGAAATATGTGATAACGACAGTGAAATAGATGAGGCAGTCATTTGCACTACATTTCGTTTAGTGAAGAAGAGGATCTTCGTTATATAGCTCCTAGCAAAAAATGAGCGATTATTATTTCTGATTCTGAAACCTAAAATGAATTAGATGTTATTGATACATCTTTCAATGAAGATACTTCCACTTAAATAACTGATGATTGAAATTTATGGAAAACATTGAAAAGATGTAGATAGATTACTAAGTTATACCGTATTTAAGTAAGTCTTAAGCATATTAAAGGTATTGCTAAAAGGTATATTATTCTGGGTTCGCTAAGAAGTGCTTTCAAATTGATTATTAACAAAGGCATGATTACATATTTAAAATCATTCACTGAATGTGAAGCTCGTAGAGTCCTGAATAAGAAATGGACAGTTACAAAATCAGAATTATGGGCATTTATAGCAATTTTTATTCTAGAGGTGAATCAAAAATGAACCCAGCTCAAAAATAGGGGATAAATTTATTGAAAATAGTCAGGCTTGTTACAAATCTGACTAAAACCTTACAATCGATGAGTAATTGTTTTCAACTAAAGCTAGATGCCGATTTATAAAATAAATGTCAAACAAGTATGATAAATTTGACCATCATATTTTGGCTGGCATCCAAGGTTAGAAGCAAATATCTTGTAAATGATTTTCCGTTTTTGGTCAAGTATGAAGCTTCCGAACCGACAATTTTCCTAAGCGAATTTGTGGTACCTAAGCTTGAAGAGCTATATTTAAGTTGTGAAAGAAATACCACAACATACATTTTTTATCTGCGAAAACATTACTTCTTTGTTTTCATTTGTAAAAACCAATTTATCCCAAGCAAAGTTTATCCAGGAAAAAAAATTGATCTTTAGCAAAAATAAAAAAGTAAATTTTAACCGTAATTATGTAAACGACGATGGATTTAACAAAAGATTTATTATTACAACAGTTTTAAGTAAAAATGTAATCAACAAGAATTAAAATAATCTCTAAATTTTTAGTGTTCGTGATTCAGTAACGATAATTAATAAAAGATATATCTTCGCTAAAATGAATAACAGAAATGAATTTCGGCCTGATGCTTCGAATTTTCGGATTAATGTATTTGATAGATCGTAAGCAGCAAACATATAGTAATACAATATATGATAAGTTATTATTGTTATCATTGATAACCACAAATTATTCAGTCGGATTGGGTTTGTGGTACAATGGTAACAGGAAATTAAAAATAGTTTTCTTTATACTATATACCCAAGGAAAAATTTCACTATTATATTTCGTATAGTTTGATAATAAGAAAATCTTCAAAAAACAAATATATTACAATAGTTTTGGATTAAGATGTTCTTATTTGTTTCTCTTCGTATCCAAGTAAGTAGATTTTATTTTGCTTGACAATATTTCTATCTAAATATTGATTTTTAATTTAAATTTAAACTTTGAAATATTATAATCAGTAATATAATATTTAAAGAAGGGGGGGGTGAAATAATGATTTTTTCATTCGTTTTTTTAATTAATCTTTCTAGTTTCTTTCTTTATTTTGCGTTCTTTACTTTTGGCTTGGTGTCTTCATGAAGTATCGAATTATAAATAAAACGAAAAGTAACAAAAAGAAGTGTTGCCATCAAATTTAAGCAATAAATCAAATTAAGACGTTCATGTCTTTGTCAACCGATGTCAAATATGTAAAAACACTTTGTCAATCAAAAGTAAATTTCATACCAAAAAAACTAAAATATATTAAGGAAATAAAAGAAAGTCACAATAAATCATACATAAAAATGATTTTAAAAACTATATAAAAAAAGGTGTCATGGACAACAAAATAAATAGTTAATATGCGTATAAAAACAAAAAAATATGTAAAGTTAGAAGTGGGGAACATAGCATTATTCATATTATTTTTTTCTTTTAAAAAATCGAGTTCTCATTAATTACTTCTTTACAAACTCTTTTACCAATGCAAGATAATTGAAAATGTTTATGTTGTTTTATTTTAAATATATATATTTTCAAATATATATATATATATATATACAGTAGCGCTCAAAAATAACCGGACGAAGTGAAAATTGGCTATATCTCTTGAATGGTATTAAATATATTAATGAAATTTTGCCAAAATGTGTAGCT
>MQRK01177994.1:39107-71434 GCA_001938485.1 Girardia tigrina
GTACGTGTTAATATATGTAAAATTTTAAATTGTAATAAATGTTATTTTTCTGTTGTATATTCATTTTTTGAACTTTATGTCATTTTGTTCTCAAATAGCTGCCGCACCCTGTATTAATCGCATTGTATAGTTTTTGCTAAAAAAAGTTATTGATTTTAGGAACAAGTTTAAATTTCAAATCTGCAACTTTATTTTCCACGAATAAAAACATTTGCTCTAGCAACGTTCAGATTCCACGACTGAAAGAACATGTTTCCAATGGTGTGGAAAATTCCACTCCGGCAATACACATAGTAGAGACAAAAAACTCTCCGGGCGCGACTACGTAGGCAGGCCCTTAAAAGTTTTTAGACCTTAAAAAGCCTCAGTTTTAGAGCCACAGATTTTTCGTTTTGCTGCCTCATTTGAGAAGAATAATCGGAGGAAATGACCATAACATTAATAACAACCTTGTTATTGTAAAAATTTTGCTTTTAATAAAATGTTGATTTACTTACAACACTTTTCTTCAGGCCTAATATATAAAGTTTTATCTTTCTAACAATTGCATTATTTTTGTAAACTGATAAATTTATTAATATTAAATTAATTAATCTTTTTCGAACAATAAGTGAAATAAAATATTTATTTTCTTCTTTATTATTGCTTTTAGTAATAAGAATTTTATGAATTGTTTGAATATTCTCTGCTTCTGCAATATTTCTACGAAAAATATGGAGTAATTCCATTTTTATCTCTCGTTGTGAATCTGAGTAAATTTCTGAAAATGATTTGAGTAATTCGAGAAGATGCTTATTTGAGGCTGAGAGGAAACAGAGAATTATAAGCAGAATCGCTTTGTTCACTACAATTATGTCCGAATAATGCTTAAACTGATACACTATTTCAGTAAAATAAATACATTTATAAAATATCATAAAATATATAATTGTAAATGAAAATATTTTGAATTTATATTCAATAAATTCACTAAGAATTAGTTACATTTATATCATAATCCGTAATAAAAAGTTTTTATATTTTAACTTTATCCAAAAAATCTATTTCTATTTATTATAAAATTTCAAGAAAAAAAACTTAATAATAACTTTTACTTTTGTTTAAATTTTCTTATTTATTGTTTTTACTAGTTTTCTAATATCTTTTAATCTATTTAAAATGATATTTCATGTAGAAAAAAAAACACATGACATAAGTTTTATATCTCATGTTAATGGTCTGAAACCTTTTTTTTATTTTTTATATTATTTGTGGGATAGGTGGTTTAGTGGTTGGTGATATTCTTTGAATTTTTGTATTCCTTTTAATGTTTTGTTTTCCTTCTTACAAATCGGCATTATGTATATGTGTTTAATTTATTTGTGTTAACATGTATTATTGTCGCTTTTTGTATTTTGCTTTATCATCATAAATAAAAATCGGAAATGGTGACGAGATTTTATTTTATGTCAATATCATCAATAAATGTGTCATACGAGTTTTATTGATATAACTTTAAAAGGTGAAGCTTTCCTGGATGTCCATGGAGATACCAAGATTAAATATCAAAAGAAAGAAAGTCTAATTCAAAGAAAGAAAGCAAGTAAAGATTGAAGAAATGTCCCCCTCCCGTCGTTATTTAATTATCTTAATGCAGAGAAAATTATTCAATTATTAAATTTCAAAAAAAATTAAAAATAATTGCATGTATAAAAAGAGCTTTTTATATTACCACGTTGTTAATGTCACTAGAAGTATGATTAATTGCAAAACATATTTTATATCATTAACATTTGAACGTTGTCTACTTGTTTTCTAAAATACAAGTATTTAGAATTCCAGGCTTAACCGCGTGGCGGTGAGACAACGTATTTTGAGCATGAGAGGCTGATTGTAGTGTAAACTACATATTTGATGTATCATACTCATTATAGACCCATAGACATGTACAACACACACACAAACATTTAAACAAATATAAAACGCAAAGACAAGGGACAGTTCCGAGCAACGCTTAGACACTTATAGAGAAAAACAAAGATTAAATTAAGTCAAAAAGGTTAATAATGTAGCACTTGTTGTTGACGCATTCGTAGCATTTCTGCCATGGCCTCTTCATTACAAGGAGTTTTCCCAGTAAGCTTTGAACATTCCACTTCCTGAATCCGTAATCCTTCAACTAAGTGAACTCTAGTGAGTGCAACATATGCCTGTCCTTTCGCGAAGAGTTCAGGGCCAAGATAGACAACAGCATGGTCGACAGTACATCCTTGCATTTTGTAAACAGTGCAAGCGTAGCACGGAATAAGTGGCAACATTCTTCATTGTATATCACCATAACGTTGCAGTGCCGGAAACTCAACAGTTCGTGGATCAATGCGATGTATACCATCTCTGCTAAATGTAAAATCATTGATTATATCCATATATATATATATATATATATATATATATATAATGAATAACAAACGCCATTTTAAAAGTTTTTATTTGTCAAAACATGTTTCCCATTATGACATCATCAGTTGTTAAGTAAATTTCAAATTACAAGTCATTTATATGTCACATTGACTATTACGCAATTAATCTTTTTTTTATTTAATTATTATTAAAAGATTTTAATATGATTGGATATTTCACTTTGAACATTTAAGCATGGTTTTAAATACTTTATTAATAATGCCTCAGTGACTATCCTCTCATGATATATGTCAAAATTTTTCTATATTTTTTAATGTGATCTAGAATCGAGCTATTCCTACTCCATTGGGTGTGTTCAGCAATTCTAGTGCGGAGATGACGATTTGTTTCTCCAATGTACAAGGATTCACACTTGTGACATTTAAATTGATATGCTAGATTAGCTTGGACACCCGATGGAGTTTTTGATTTATTTGAGAAATATCTCGATAGTTTATTAGTTATAAAGTTTATTAGTTATTGCAAATTAAAACCCGAAGGAACCTTTTTCATTAGGCCTTTCCTCAAATCAGACGCGCCTTCAGAAAATGGTAATTTTAAATTTATTGTTTTTATTATATTACTACTATCATTATTTATTATTAGATTATTATTAGATTTTTCACGAATTGAGTCAATTGTATTTTTCTGTGAATTAATCCCTTCACAATATTTATATTGTACTTGGGATCACAGAAACTCATAGGATTATTGTATAAACCCGTGTCAGTACTCTTTCGAAATACTTCAGTTTCATAGCCCTTCGATTTTCTTTCAATTAATACATGCAAAAATGAAATCTTGTCCCCTGATTTGATTTCACTAGTAAATCTCATATTTTGATGAAGTTGATTAATAGATTGTAAAAAAATATCTATATGGTTTTTATTTTCAAAAATCAAGAAGATATCATCAACATATCTAGTGTAAAATAAAGGCATGTTTCCTTCAAAAAATTGAATTTTTTCTCCAAACATTGAAGAAATATTGAAGCCATTAAAACATATTTTTAAATTAAATAAATTTTTTGATAAAACTAAATGTGCAGGTCTTAAAAGAAATCCAGTGAAGAGTCATTTTCTAAAACAGAAAACCAAATTTTTAGGTCACATAATTGATGAAGAAGGAGTTAGAACCGGTCCAGATGAGTTGGAATCCATCAAAACATTTGAAAGACCGAAATATATTCGAAAATAAATATTTTTCGGGGTTTATGTAATTATTATCTGAAATTTATAAAGAATTACTTAAATCTGGCAAGTAATCTTGAAAGTCTCTGTGGCAGCAACAAGGAAAAACTCTTTAGGAACGATGAATGTGAAAAATCATTTTGTGAATTAAAGGAAGCTGTAACAAAAACACCGGTGCTAACATATCCTAATTTCGATATGGACGTCATTTGGATACAGATGCAAGTCACAATACGATTGGTGCAGCTTTATCTTAGATGATAAAGCAAATAAAAATTAATTGATTATGGATCACATGCTATGAGTAAACATGAAATTGGATACTGCATAACAAGAAAAGAGTTGTTAGCAATTTACTTTTCACACTACGCTTTAAGTACTATATATATGGTAGACAGTTTACTTTAAGAACGGATCACAAATCAATAACGTTCATGCTGACAACGAAGAAACCTATAACATCACAGTTTCAAACGTAGCTAAACTAAAGTAGGAATGTGGTCGATTTACTTCCTAAAATTGAATTTTCTTTAAATTTTCTTTATTTACAAAAATTATTAAAAATGAGTCCAGCAGGAAAAAATTTGGTTTTAAAATCAATAGAGGTAATACAAATAGAATGAGTAATTAAAACACTCAGTTATCAAAAATCAAAATGAAAATTCTGGAAATAGGTTTTTCAAAATAGATGACAAAGTGTTAGTAAAAAAAAGGTGGTGGGAAAGATGAACACCGGTATGAAGGTCCTTATCGAGTCATTAAATAAATTCATGATCGCAGTTATGAGTTGGAAAACGATACCGGTAAAAAAGTAATACGTAATTTAGAATGATTAAGATCTTTTAGGAAGTGCAGAAATTCAAATAAATATTAATTGAATTTTCGCATTTTTGTTTATATGTTTTAATTATCAAATATATTTTGTGAAATGAATTTATTCTGAATTTATAAATAATAACTAACAAATGCAATAAAATCATCATCATAAATGATTGTTTGAATATATACATTCAATTTTATAATTCGATTTTATGAATTGAATAATTTTTTCCTTCGTTTTTTTAAAAAGCTTTTTAATTATTCAAAACACCACATCTTACCAAATATACATATTTTTCCTTTTTCAATTAAAAGCAATACAGACTATTATAATTTATAAAAAAATTGAAAATATAAATAGAGCTTTCATTGAAAAAATTCATTTGTATTGAAAACCGATTTTTTCCTTTCATTACCATAATTTTATTTCAATAATTGCATTTGTTCTCTATTTCTTCGGCTATTATTAAATAAAAAAAATATTTATAATGTTAGAGCGGGAATATTTTTTATAGAAAATATTAACTTAAATATAAATTTATCCATTTTATATCAATATACAAAATATGTGTTACAAATTTTTAAAAAAATAATGAATTTTCATTGAATATTTATCCTATTTTATATCTTATGAAGATTTATTTATTGTATTAAATATTATTTTATCATTTGATTTGACTTTTTTTGAAACAAAAGAAAACAAATTATGCAAATCATCTAAAGATTGAATGACAAAGAAATTAATGTTTTAAAACTATTTCTTTGTTTTAATATATTATTTTTTATAAAACAATAATGTCTTTAATTTTGTTAGAGAAAAACTTTATTAATGTTATTTAATGAAATTATAGTTTTATCTGAAAGAAAACTTCCTGTTTGAATAAACGAATTGGAAACAACATAAATTTAAAAAGCAAAAAAATAAATAATTTCAATATGCATTTTTTAATTTACAATATAGAAAATTCATTTTAAACAATATATGATAGATTTTTTAAGAAAGAAATGGGCTTATATACTGCCAGTAATGAGTATGTAATCAATCCGTCATCAATAAGTCATTTAAAAACTCTCAATAGAGTTGTCGAGAGTGCATTTTGAACGTTAATTTGAGGATCCAAAGATCTTATATATAACGCTTCACATGTCACTCTCTCCCAATAATTCTTAAATTGAGTGCACATAATTTTAAAGTTATGGATGTTTATTTACCCTTTGCATTCTTTACTATGTCCAGCAATATTACTTCCACTTTCCTTACAACTATGTTCCTGGATTCTCTTACAGAGATGACGCGAAGTCTCTCCAATGTATGTGACGTTACACCCATTACATGTATATTGGTAAATGAGATCCGAAAACAATCCGAACGGTGTTGATGATTTATTACTAAACATGCTTTCGATTTTTTGGGTACGGGAGATTATTTTTAAATTTATTGTGTTATATACTGCTTTTAAAATATAATTTTTCAATGTTTTAAAATCTTCTGAATAAAATACGGTTAAAAGATATCCCAGATCTAAACTATTTTTATTAGTGTTACAAGATTTATCTTGATCTTGATTATTATTATTATTAATCATTGATAACAAAGTGGGTGGCGCAGTGGTGTGACTACGGCGGATTGGTGACGGTGGCGACTCTATTGGCAGAGGGAAGAACAAAATAATATCTCATCATGAAAGAGAGGAAATAAAATAGACTCATTTTTTTGATTTTTGAGGTCATTAAATTCCGTACCCTATTGATGACGCATTGATTACATAATCATTACTGGTAGTATTATAGGTTTATCAATATTTTACTGAATATTTTATTTAATGAAGATATTAACGGTTTGACGATAAGTTTTGGGCTCCATTGAAGAAAGGTTCTGCTTCAAATTTGTTCGTTGATGTTTGATCATCCTGTTTGTTTTTATATCTTTTGGACGATCATTATTTCTGTCTTGAGAATCATCAATCATTGCGTAACTTGTTTTCAATTTACGAGTTTTAACACGTGTTACAAATATATTTGTAAATAATTTATGCCTTTAAAGAGTAATTTTGAGGGAATAAAACAGTTAATTTATTTAAAGTTATAAAATTTTAAAACAAAAGTGAACGTAATTTAAATCATATTTACGTATATAAAAAAGTAGAAAAAAGAGCAATTATCTTGAAAGAGAAAGATTTGTTAAAGAGAGCTTTGTTGAAAATTGGAGGACTGTCAATTCAAAGTTTATTGTATATAATTGATTTCTTTAACATTGGTAAATGACCTGAGTATGAAAGGACCACGAATGAACAGGTCGGACACCCTTTATTATATATTTGTGAAGATATCATATTTAGTTTAGTCTGATGATGATCGTTGATTTTTCGAAATTTGTAACAATAAATAAGGATGAGTATTTGAATTTTTCAAAGACAATTTTCCATCAATAGTTATAGAGTCAATTAGATCAAACAGTTTTGAGGTTTACGAAAATATGAAAATATAATTTTACTTTTATCAAATCTAAAATAGGTTTAATATTTTTTTTTATTTTATAATTTACGTGATTTTTCGGAATAAGCGAAAATCCTTCCAGATTGAGCAATTTTATTTTAACAGAAAAAATGGATATTTTAGATTTATTCGAACTATACAAAAAGTTTGGATATTCCAGATCCAGAACTTAATTTCCAATTATTTAACAACAAGACTTAGAAAAAATATTTTAACCTATAAAAGATTGTTGGTATCATTTGTCCATTTGAATAATTCCTGAAATAAAGAGAATTACATTTTCTACTAGAGACAATTTTTTCATTTTTATGACTAATATTTATTTTAATTTTTTATTATTTAATTTATAAAATGTAACAAAAATACAATTTTTTAAAGAAATATTTGAATTTAACTGATTATTGAGGTATACATATTTATTATACAATCTGAATATTTCCTTTTAATTAACTATGATAGTTCGAAACTCAGTGTAGATTCCGAACATCCTTATTGCAGTTCAAGAAGATAATTGAAATTACTGTAGACAAACTAATTAAGAGTAAAAAAATATTGTTTGAGAATAATGAATTAATGCAATTAAGATTTAGTTTTAAATTTCTTTTATTTTTTCATAAATGTATTCTTTATTTTATTTTTCCAATGTTTTTTTTTAAATATATTTTCTAATTGTTTATCATTTCTTTTAATTTTAAATGTAATTTATGATATGTTTTCAGAGGAATAAAAATTATATATATATATATATATATATAATTTGTAAAAATTAAAAAGATCAAATATATTCATGTATATTTACATGCATATATATATATATATATATTTACATATTTATTTCTAATATGGTAATAAGATTCTTATGATGTATATTATTCATATTTTTTCAATAGATAAAACATTTCAATATAACCGTATTTCTGAGACTTGACAATAATTTAAATATTACCGATAGTTCAAGTGATTAATTTACAAACTATTATGATATTTTTTAATTTTGAATTATTTTTGCGGAAGAGTATGTTTGTTCGATTTATTTAATTTAATTCAAAAGAACACAGTCAGAATTATGCCAGAACAGAATTATCTATTGTTTTGATGAACGAAGATTTGTTCCTAAATGTTATTTTAAGTGTGAAAATATGACCAAAAATATTATATGGCAAATATAATATATAATATATAATATAAAAAATATATGTCAAAAAGAAAATGTGAAAGATACAAAAATGATGATTTGCAAAGTTTGAAGCAGATTCTTCGACTCGTTTGACGATTGTGCGTATCCGGAAGATATTTGAAAATGAGGACACTGTAGAAAATTGCTACAAAGAACATTCTTTGGGACCACATGTCCTAATAGTGATAAAGTTTGTACAGTCACTGTTAGGATCGTTGGGTAATTGAATTTAAAAACTGATAAATTTAATAATTAAAAATTACATTTCGTAATGTAGATTTGAGGTTCTGTTGAAATAAGATATACTTGCGCTAATGGAAAGATTTAATAAGAAAAGGGATGAACTTACGGTTGGTTTACGAAAATTTAATATGAAATCCATAAAAGAAAAAAATTATTATAAAATCCATAAAGTAAATTTTTAATTTTGAAGATGAACATAAAGACGTAATATTTAAATTTGGAATAAAGATATACAAATTAAATATGTATTTTAATTTATTGGAGTATAAAAAATTAAGCGAAATATGAATTCAGCAACTTAAAATTATAATGTAATTTCGTTTAAAAAGATGGTTTTGATTAGTTTCCTTGTTGCTTTCCACCAATGTCTTAATCGTCTCCCAAATATTATTTTAGCCAGTGAAACACCTGTCGTAGCTTGAACTGTACTATTCAATATAAATTCTATATCCGACAAAACTTCTGTCCAATCTCTGTGGTCTCCGTTCTTAATATTTATATCATCTAATATTTATATCATCTCTAATTGTTCGAAAATGTCTTTCCTCTATGAAATTCGTATTATGATGATATTGACTTGGATAGATTATCTCAACGTTGAACATTTTAACTGTATATTTGAACAAAGCCGATTCAAATGTTTTTCCTCTATCAACATGGATTCCTTATGGAGGTCCAAACTTCCATATCCACCTGTCCAATTTCACTTTTCGATCTGTTCTTTTTATCTTAACTAGCAACTGCAATCAGGATATAACATCTACTGTGTGGGTCTACTATTGCAAGTACGTATTGATATTCGTTTATGTTTCTTTTGAATGGTCCATAGAGGTCCATGTACATTTTCTGGAAAGGTTCATCTGCGGACAATTTTATAGGCTTTTTTTCGTTTTTGCTGTTAACGTCTTTCTTTTTTAACAATTTAAACAACTTTTTCTAATGAAATTTCTCATATTTTCTGTGTGGAAATCTTCTCGAAGATAGTTATAGACTTTTTACTACCAGTATGGCATAACAGATTGTGCATCTCTTCAATAAAATCTATTCGTTTTTCTTTTTTGATCCAGTATTTATTGTCCTGAGTTGCCATGATGTCATTTTTAGTGTCAATTTCCTCGTTTTCCCTTTTCTGAAATTTTCAATAATTCGTTTTATTTTTTCATTCTTCTTTTGCCATTTGTAACCAGTTCAAGATGAAAATTAAAAATAAAATTTGGAATTGGAATTTTTAATTCCGATTTCAATAAATTATATATGTATATTTACATAAAAAAATAATTACTGTTAAAAATTAAAAAGGAATGAAAAAAAACTCTAAAATTATCTTAGTTAATTTGAAATTAAAATTTTGTTATTTGTTAAAAAAGAGAAAAAATAACTTTATGAAAAAAGATTTATATTATTTAAAGAATTGGTTATTGTTGCTTGTTTTAATATGTGAATTATAATTATAAAAGATTGATAATTAATGAAAATAAAGATATCGATTTTGTCTTAATTACACGTTAACAACATCAATATTGAACGGAAGCCATGTCTCCACATTAAATTTAAAACCAGGCAACAGAGTTTCTAAATGAGCACTATTCAGTCAAGGCACTTCAAAAGGCTTAACCCTACAAACACCATGTGGGAAATAGTTACATATTATACCATGCATGGACAAATATGTCCATAAAAGCAATCAAAGAAAAAGAAGCAAAAAGTTTGTTTCAAATAACAAGTTCTAATTAATTTTGAAGTATATTCAATTTCAAATATATTCAATCAAAATATATTCAATTTTGTCCAATTCACAATTATCACAAACAATCTCGATTTCCGAATGTTTCTTACAAACGCAGAAGTAACAGCGATAACATTTTGAATTAATTCTGCTGACTTTATGCTTTGTTTTATAATCGACTGCTGTGTCATAATATATCTTGCATCTTCAGCGTAATACTGATTCTGATACTGATATCCCTTGTGTCCTTGATGATGATGATGATGATGGTAATGCGAGGATGAGGATGACTGAACGATACTATCAACAGAAAACACAATAAATCAGTTAAAACACTATTCAAAACCCCTTGCAAGATAAATATGGACAAGAATCGGATCAGCTAAATGCACTTCCAAGACCGCAATAAAATTACACTGCTTAAAGTTTTTTCAAAGATTTTCACAGTTTTAAAATTTTAAGATTTTCATAAGTATGGACATTTTTGTCCATGCACGGTACTTGTAGGGTTAATTGAATTAGGAGGATAATTTGACACAATTTCATTAACTGAAATATTATTATTTATCAAAGAATTGTAAATCAAACTCATTTCAAAATTATGCAGGTGATATCTAGTCACTTGACTAATTCAAACAAACTCGAGAGAGCAAACCTTTTTTTTATCTTTAACACAAATTCGAATTCGATTTTTTTTACTGTTTCACTTGATAACATCAACAAATCGATCGACATTTTTCTCCTTTTACCATTTTACTAATTGAACACGGAATTGGTTTATTTGGCCCTTTTTTAATTGAACATATTTTTCACTATTAAATTTCACAAAAATTGCCCATTTATTTTTTTTGTACATAAATAATTGTAGTTAAAATTCTTATCCCAAAAACAAACACACAATCACACACAAACATGCAAATACTCCAATCACATTCACACTAAATAATTACATTCAATTACATTCAAACACACACGCAATCACAATTAACATTTTCTTTACACACAACACACACACTCGATTTTCCTCACTCATATTAATTTTATCCAATTATTCAAGCGACCGATTTTGATAAAGATCATTTGAAATTTGTACGAGAAAATTTGTTTTAATTGAATGAATTAATTTCGAAACGAAAAATCATCGGTATTAGTTTTCGTGAATATCGTTGAGAGACAATTTGAATTTTTATCACCAATCAAGTCATTATACACCATCACAAAACCATATGAAAGTGATCGTTTTTAAATTATTTAATTTTAAAGATATATTTTAATTTAATTACTGATTTTACTTTATTTTATTATTTAAATTTTATCTTATGATTTTATTTATTTACTTTATTTAAATGGCAAATATTATTTAAGAAAATATTTATTTAATTTATTTTTTAAATTTAAAAAACTGGCAAAATGTTCGGTCAATAGAATTAATTTCCGTTCCAAATATGATTTTTTAAACATTTATTAACAACACAAGCAGAATTTTCATGACAACAATTATTCAGACCGCCTTCACTATTCCACATTTTTCTTGATTAATATATTTCTAAATTCCTACTAAATTTACAATAAATCAAAAATATTTGATATTATAGGTCAAATGATCAATAGTAAATTTTTATGGTTACGAGTAAATGAAATATATGGAATTATGTGAATTCATCATTCAATGGACATAATTATTTTGATTAAAGTCGTTCTTGTTGAATTCGTTTGTTATATTTAGTTTTTTAATTATGTTTATATTCTAATGAAATCTTTATATATATTAATGAAATTCTTTTATATATTGATTAAATCTTTATATATATATATATTGATGAATTCTATATAATGATGAAATACCCTGTAAATATTACATTCGAAAATTATTTTAAGTCTTTTTACTTTAAAATTAAATTAAATTATTTTAAATTAATAGGAATCAAAGAAAATACCGATCATTCATCTGGCTAGGAGAGACACAATCCGAATCAACATACAACATTGCATTTTTTTCCATCAGCTGTTACAGTGAATATAAATGTAAAATTATATTTTTCATTTCCGGTTGTTTTGATCAGAACATCTTTTTTCCTTTTTCATAAACTGTCCTTGTATCCGGATTATCGAAACTAACAGAAACTCCATCCATATTCCCATGATGCTTCAAATCGATATCTCTCTTTTTATCTTTAATAAAAAGTAAAAATGATTTTTTTTCTTCCCAATCTGTTGACAACGTTTGTCCGACTGAAGTTACTGCTCTCATGCTTAAATTATTTCTTTTCATAAATCTTGTGAATCAACCATTCGTTCCTTTAAAATTTTCTATATTAAAATCATATTTTGCCATTTTTTTCGCTGTTAATCTAATATCAATTGTAAAAACTTTAAACCCTTTTTCCATTTTCTCAATTACATACTTTTTAACGGCCTTTTCTAAATATGGCCAATGTGCAAATCCCCATCTTTTTGCTTTCTTTTTTTCGGCATTACGTTTAAAAGATTTTTCGATTTTCTCTAATCCCGAATGTTTTTTTCATTTATATTGAATTCTCTTTCTGCTTCTCTGTTACCATGTTTTTCAGTATAAGCAATAATTTCCAATTTTCTTTCGACCTTAAACGATCTTCTTGTTTTCTTCATTTTTAATGTAGATTTTAAATTCAAATTATTTTAATAAAACAAAATAATTAAAGTCAAAATTAAAATAATATTAATTTAAATTTAATGATTTCTTCATTTACATAATTTAAAATAATTTTGTGATTAAAGTTTTCAAGTCACAAAATATGCGAATTATACGCTGTTGAATTTAATTTTCAAAATTTGAAAAAATGGAATGCGACTTATATGCCAGTGAGACTTATAGTCCGATAAATACGGTATAAGATAAATAATAATAAAGTACAAAAGAAACAAAAAAGCGTTTTAGATTCGATTTACGTAATACATAATGGTTTTATAAAATTGCTTGTATTAGTAATAACAAATGAAGAGCAAGCAATTTTATACAATATATAATAAATTATGAATTTAACCGAGTCCTTTTACTAAATATAATTATAAAGATGGAATAATTAAAATAACACAGAAAAAAAGGCGAAGAATGTTTATCACTCAACGGGAAATATGAGTCAATTTGGAAGCCAATATTAACTTTGTATAAAAATTTACTTTGGTCTTCGTATGAATATTGAACGATAGTCGAATGTTTTCTGAATTGATAATCGTATTAATTATAGGGATACTATATATTATTCAGATTTCTGGATATTTTGTTTAACCCTTGTACACTGACTGAACGGTCGCTAAACTGTGATATGACAACAGAATTATTGAAATTTATTCGGCAAACATATTTTTATCTAATAAATAAGTATTCCGTCACGGTATTCTGCAGTAACTGTACAATTATTCGGAAAATATGAAAATGCAATATATGCTTCCTTATTTTCTTTTCCTCTCTGTTGTTAACTGCCAATTTTAGTTAAAGTAACGAGTTATAAAATAGTCGATCTGTAGTGTGATGTTCGAGGTAATCGTAATTTTGTTAGACTGGATTCTTCCTTGATTGCTGAGTATTATAATCCAGCAAATATCATGCGAAATAGGTATTAATTTTGAATCTGAATCGGATATTGATTTTATTTATATAGTTTTTTTATTATATAATTTCTTGTTGATAATAAATTATTCGTTTTTTCTGATTTCTTTTATTTGTCTTCTTTTTTTACACAAAATAACTAATTTTTTTAACAAAAAATATCAACAGAAAAAATAAGATACGTAATCGAATCATACATACTCATATAAAATCAAATTCCGTTTATATTTTTGTCAGGTAGCTCTAGAGTTTTACAGGTATAATTAAAATATAAATTTATGTAAGAAAATAATAAAAAAATTTTTAGAAAATTCCAATTTGTAAAATGGAAAATTCTCAAATCTAAAATGATGAATTAGGGAATTTTCTAATTAATTAGTTCAGTAGTTTTATTGTAATTATCTTTTCCCTCAATTTCTGTAATTTAAGCATTAGTTTAATCTGGCTTTGGCCGATATTGATACACAATATCAACAGACTGTTAATTAAATCTGAGAAATTATTTTAAATCAAATTGTAATAAAATGAAAATCATTTTATTTTGATAAAAATAATTTATTTCTCAATCAAAGAATTTTTTAATTAAATTACTTGACTTTTTACGATGAAGACGATCTTTCTGGAGGAATACGATTTCAGATGGAGGACATTTTTTATTTATAAAATATGATTATTTTATTATCAATAAAACAATCATACTTTAATTATGTTTGAGTTTGGATATTTGAATACTATTTTTGTATAACATTCCTGTTTTACTCTATTTTTGAAATATAATACTATGCATTATAACATAATATCATTGTTATACATCTTGCAATTAGAAAAAACACTCAATCTGTTCTCTCTTTCGTCTCATACTTATAATCATATAATCTGGTTTAAAATTTCTTGTTGCATTACAAATATTTTATTCTTTTATTACGTACATATAATCGTTAAGTGCTACATGAAAGAATATATAAAAAAGTGTAAAAAAGTGTAAAAAAGTTTATTTAATATTGCTTAGCTTGAGACTGGTATTGAGTGGGTAACCAAATTCGTCTATTTGGGTTCCACAATCTCCTCAAATGGCACCGCTGAAGATGAGATAAGAGAAAGAATTCAAAAGGGTACCAGGAAGATCAGGGACCTCAAACCGGTCCTGAGGAGCTCCAAACTCTCTTTACGGAACAAGAAGAAGATTGTCAGCTCTTGCATACTTTCCGTAGTATACTACAGTTGTGAGAGTTGGCGAACAGGTAGCAAAACAATCAATATGCTGGCTGCCTTTCATAATTTGTGTACTCGCACAATCATGAAAGTGCAGAAGACTGAGAGGATACGGATGGACACTATCGATAAGGGATGCTCAATCATGGTACCACAATTCATGATTGGTCGTTTGCAACAGGGAAGCCTAAGAAATTTCCGAGACTGAAGCACTCCGTCCCCGTAGGGGGCCTATCGGGGGGCAGCTAGCACTCTTTAGTTTGGGTGGACCCTCTAAAGAGCCTAGTGGCTCAATACCATTCGAAAGAGATGGGAGGCCCACATTTAATATTGCTTAAAATGAGATTAACAAAATTATTTATTTTAAAATATTATTTTTTTATAATTTACAGTGAAGGACAAAGGTTTATTTATTTAAAAAACATAAAAAACACTTTAATAATTTGTCCATAAGCCTTTGTTTTTAACTAATTGGTCCATTCTAAGTGGTATAGACTCAATAAGCGAATTACAATACTCATTAGTTATTTTTTTCCAGCATGTTTTAATACCTTCAATTAAATCTGATTTTTTTCATTTCCTCTGATTTAATCAAGGTTTTAAGCTTGAACCAAAGGTTTTCAATTGGGTTTAGATCCGGACTTTGGCTTGGCCAGTCTAAAACTACAATATTTTTTCTGGTGAGATACTCTTTCACCTTCTTAGCTGTGTGCTTTGGATCATTATCATGCTGAAATATGTAATCATCTTTAAATAAACGAGCTGATGATGGAATCATATGCTGAGAAAGCATTCTGATATACATATTGGCATTCATTATGCCTTCGATTATATGTATATCACCAACACCAGCTGAACTGAAACATCCTCAAGCCATAACATAGTCATCATGCTTGACTGTTTGCTTCACATGTTTTGGTTTAAGAAGTTCTCCAGGTCTTCTCCAAGTCCAGACCTTTCCATCACTGCCTCTTCTATTTAATTTTGTTTCGTCTGAGAACAAAACACGTTTCAATCTTCAACTGTCCAACTTTGGTGCTTTAAACTTTTTAGATTTTATATTTCATAAATATGTTAAAAATACATTTGAGCAAATACTTTTGTCCTTCACTGTACTTAACAAAATTAAGTTAAATTAAATTAAATTAGCTTTAAATTAAGTCGCTTTTAAATGACAAGAACTAAAAACTATAACCATTCATTATGGTACGAAAGATAACAAAAACATCATACATATGCATAACACAAAACGCATAAACAATATTCCTCACTGAATGTATAGGAGAGGTCACTATGAGACAATTACTGAAAATGTTAATAAAGATTTTAAACTTCCTTTAGACGTGCAAAGTAATAACTTCAATCATATTAACATAATTTCTTAAAAATTATATTCTAGTTAAATATTTTATGGAAATATTTTAAATTTTTTACACAATTTCTTTTATGCAAATATTTATTTAGTTATATATATATATATATATATATATATATTATTTTTTATATATTTAATGTACACCTGTTTTTTATCATTTTTTGATTTTCATTATACATTAACTTAACATATAATTATAAGCAAAGATATTAAATAAGCACTGATTCTTAAATATGCTTTTACTGTCAGTATCAGTTTATTTTGATAAATAAACGTGTTCGTTACTTTTGGGGAGAATTTGCACCAGACTTTTCAAACATCTTAATTAATGATACATTCCTTAAAACATTACGAATTCTTAATTTTAATAACTTGCTCGTCAAATCTTACAGAACCTAACTACCAGGCTGGATAGACCAATGCTAATTTATTGAATCTCATAATAGACTAAAGCTCAAGAGATCCACAATTAAACTAAGTTTAAAAATAAAAGTATAAACTCTGAAGACTGATGTGAATACTTATGTACCAATATTAAATGTCATTAAACTAATTATACACAAAATATAAGTGAGTTATAAACGAGGTCTTATTTTTGTCCAGATCATGGGTCAAACTTATATTAACGCCCTTTCACCTAAACAGAGCATAGTTTTTTGTTTTGAATATTTTACATAACTTTCAGAAAAATTATTTAAAACTGCTATTTATAATAAATAAAGCATGATTCTATGAATTAATTGTATTTAAAGGACTTTAAAATTATAATTTAGTCACATTGAAATGCAAACGTTATAAGAAAAAAATTTTTTGTACCATGAATTTTTTTTTATTTTATAACATCTCAGCTGTGATTGTGTAAAGGAATATTTGTGACATTTCCCATAAAACTTTTCGGATCAAAGTATATAATTATGAATTTTTAAAAACAAATTTTTGTTTAAGGAGAAACAAAACAAAAGAAAACAAAATCTCTCGCCAATTATTTAACAAGAAAAATTGACAGTTTCACAAAACATATCTATATAAAATTGAAAAATATAATATAACATATAATTTATTTATAAATTACAATTGTCATATTTTGCTCATTTGTATATATTTGACAACATAATTATTTATTAACTCAATATACGTGCATCCATTTTACATGGTTGAAAGTATTTAATGTAGTTCTTTTAAATGATTTCTCATTTAAATTTAATATAATAATAATAATAATAATAATAATACCAATAATAATAATAATAATAATAATAATAATTTATGTTGTATGATTTTCTTTTGTGATGCATATATTAATTTATAATAATATATAATAACTACACATATTACTTATTTATCCACTTAAGTATTTACATAAACTTCTCTAGTCCTTGTCCAGAGGCCTTGCTTTAAACGACCGTCATCGGCACTATGAAAGAATTGGTGGGGATACTAATATCCATATAATAATAATTATTATTATAATTAAAAAAGATTTAAATAGTTATGTTGAAGTCAGAAGGTAGACGTCAATTAATTGTTTTCTTACTTTGATATTATGTGTTTGATAAATAAAAATAACTCTTTGGATATAAAGATTTGATATATTATTATTTAACTATCAACATAAATGATAACTATCAACACAAAGGATAAGGTTTTGATCACAAAAAAGGAAATAATGTCAAAAAGATTCAACTATTAATAGTCAATGGTCAATAATATCGGATTCCGTAATTTTGGAGGACAATATTCCAAGATATTTGATTTAGCTAAATTCCAACATTATCAGACGATGTTTGGGAGTTTCTTGAACATATTATAATTTTTAAAATTTTTGCGGAGAGTACTTATATTGATAATTGTAAGATGTTTCGAAAAACTATGTTTTCGCGTAAATGCAATAACTTCTTTTTTAGTTTCTAGAATTATTAATTGATGTTTTCTTATATATTTAATAATATTATTATTTATTTAAATATTATTATTTATTTAATAAAATTATTATTTATTTTAATTCTTTAAGTCCCTATTCGCATTACTTTACTTATAAAAAAATTATAGTAGCTAATCAAATGTTAGTAAGTTGGTGAACTTTGTAGTTGTAGTACTAAATCTAATTAATTTCGATGAATACAATAAGCTTTAGGAAATATATTTTAACAGTAAAATAGACAGAAAATAGGATATCACAAAGCAGAGGAAAATGTATCTTTATGAGTTGTCAATGTTAAATAAAATTAATTTATTTAGACTGGTTAACTAATACCTTCGTTCGTAATTGCAAGTGATATTAACTTTTGGTCAGTCGGGTTTCTTGGGTGATATTTTTTTCGGAATCAAGACTTTTTGGCGCAGCCGTTTTGGTGCCGGAATTTTTTATTTAAATTTTTATACTTAATAAAATTGGGTATCGGTCTTTTTGGTGCCGTTTTTTTGGCGCAGAATTTTTTGAATTTCTTTTGAAAGATTTTAAATAAGATATATATAAAGAATATATTTTTACTTTGAATTTTTTATAATAAATAATTTTTAAAGCCATTATAAATTTGGTTACAATAAACAAAAATATATTTAAAATTATTTATTATTATTCTAAACTTTTCTATAATAAATTATATAAAAAAGTAATAAAGTTTTGAATCCATAATAATAAAATATAACAAATATTTCAACATCCTAAGTTACATGACAAAAACAATCAACTATAAATATCTTTAAACAACACAATAATTCTTCAGAAATTAATAAAGTTTTTAGTTATAAACAGTTATATATTATTTAAACAGTTAGTTATTAATTTCCACAAATTTTATTAAATATATCTCATAATACTTACAAAAATGATATTTACATTACAATCTTTATAAGAAATAATTAAATTATTTCAAACATGAATTTTCTTTATTTTTTAAAGATTTCATATTTAATTAATTTTAATATCTAATTTAAAAAATCAATAAATAATTTTCTATATATATATCGCCTATAAATTCTTTTAAAAAAAATAAAAAAATACTGCGCCAAAAAATATATTCTTTAAATTCTTTCAAAAAACAATTCAAAAAATTCTGCACAAAAAAAATATTTTAAAATTTTTTCAAAAAAAATTCAAAAAAATTGTGCGCAGAAACGACCGGTTCCCATTTTTATTAAATAAAAAAAATCGGTGCCAAAAAGTCGGGTACCCAATTCTCGCCAACAGTCAATCCAAAGACAAAAACATATGTCCCTTATCTTTTCTTCAACTCCAAATAAACAACCGTCTATCAATTCATAAATATTTAAACGGTATTCTTAAAATGGTTTCTTTGAATATATCTTATCTCTTTATAGAAAAAAATGGGTACGCAACTTTTTGGCGCCTAAATTTTTGTTTATTCGGAGTTGAAGAAAAGATAAGGGACATCTGTTTCTGTCTTTGGATTGACTGTTGGCGAGAATTAGTTTTATAAAAAATTTTATTGATTTTTTAAAATTCTAATTTACATTAGCAATTTATATAACTATTGATTATTAAATTTATATTTTTGACGCTTTAACTTAATTATTTCATTAATTTGTTCTTTCAGTTGGGAGAAAAGTTTGATTGACTTCAGCGGCTTTCATATTTCTTTTCTTTTAAGGATCAATAAAATGCAAACGCTTTACATATGTAAAATAAAAGATAATAATTGTAAGAGGTGGTTGCTGCATCAATATCATAGTTCAATTTTAACTCCAAAATTTATTTATTATAAAAAAATTTCAAACAAGTTATATATATACATGCATTGAAATTGGAATTTTTAAGTCCAGTTTCAAATTTTCTTTTTCTTAAATAATTTTTGATCTGGAACAGTACGGTTCACTAATTAGTAAAATTCATTACGCTTAGGTTCCGTTTGAAATTTGTTCTTTTAAACAATACATTATTTATTTATATTTTATTTTAATATTTTATTTTTTAATATTTATTTTTATTTTTAATATAATTGAATTATTTTAAAATATATAATTTCCGGAAATAATAAATTTGAGCTATAATTAATTTTTAATATGGTCGAATAAAATGTTTTCTTAAAATTAAATAATATTTTAAAATAAATTGTATCAATTTTTAATTAAAAACGATTTAAAATATTTTGCACAGAATTTTTAATAATAAATTTTAAAACATAATTGCAAGTTTTTATTATTAAAATCAAGAACGCCATTAAAAAAATCAAATTTCATTGAAATATATTTCGGTGGATTTTTCACCATCTTCAGGCTGAATTAACAACAATTTCGCTATCTTATATATAGCAAATTGATGATTATGCAAACATCTTGCGTAATAACTAATTAAATATTTTCAACAAAGTGGAAGAAAGACTTGTTTGGACATTAATGGACGGATTAAGTGATTTAATCAATAATATCTCACAAGAAACTCTTTTTTACCAATAATTTTTAAAATTACTGCACAATATTTTAAAATTATTTATTTTCACCTTCGATCTACAAACCTTCATATGTCCAGCAAAATTCCTACCAGTACCCAATATAAACCAAGATCGAGCCTCGATTCGAAAATCCATGGCTCGTGCCTGATATCTCCGTTTGGTTCTCGGGGTAACTCGGGGTTCTGGCGGAACAATATTATTTAAGTAGCATTTTATACCTGGGATCCCCAGTTTTAAATCTGGTACAAGTGAGAGTATACATTAAGTCCTTCGTTTTAATTGATTGTCTTATACTGAATTTCAGATTGTTTAAATTAAAAATTTTTTCTTGAATTTATATTTAATTTTTCAAAACATAATTTTTTCTTCGGATCATGGACGTCAAAATCGCTAAACACTAATATTATTTTTTTAGATATGATGCAATTTTAAAATTTTTAAATCCAAACATACGTAACACGGAAACATATCTCATAAACATATTATTTGTATTTAGATGAAGATGTAACTGTATTATTTCCCTCTTGTAATTTATTCAATTTACTTTGATTTATTAATACAATTTATACATATAATTATTTGGAATATAAATATTTATTAATAGTATATGTATATATTATATCTGCAATAATAAATTATATATATATATATATATATATATATATATATATATATATAAATTTAATGAAATTATTACTTTTAAGATTTTGGTAAGCTCGTAAATTTTTGAATTTTAAAAACTTAACGCTCAAAAACTTTTAAAGATATTTCATTAAAAATTTTATAATTATATGAGTTTTTAAATATTTCATTTAAAAAAAAGAGAGTTAGAAAAGTGCAAGATTCCTAGTTTAGCTTGAAAAACAAATTTACATTAATTATTCAAGCGATCACCCAACGGAGTGCAATGTATCGATATAAATTGGTGAAAGTGATCGGTTCCGACATAACGGAAGACAAGGCTATTGAACCACACTGTAATAGTGCGATATATAAAAAAAGTAAACTTGAATAGAAATTATCACAAATTATTTTAAAGTAATTACTAAAAATTATTTGTGAACAATTATCAAAATTTATTACTTAAAAGTATATATTTATTATATAACCACACTGTAAAGAGTGAGACTTAACTTTAAAATATCCATTTTTCTGAGTTGTCGCTAAAAGGCTCTCAGGCTATAAATATAAAATCGGTCAGGGGCCAACCAAATACTACTCCTTACATACAATATATCATTTTCTTTTTGTAATATAAAATATATTTTATCAAACAAAATTTATCTTGCGTTCCTTATTCATTTTAGCAAAAAACATTAACGACTCAACACATTAAACTTGTTTCTAAAACTTGTTGGGAAAAATATTTTCAAATAAAATAATATTGTATATAATTCTATTTGAATATAAAATTTATGAATAAAAATAATTTAATACATATTGTATTTAATTTTATTTAATGAATCAACAAAATCAAATAACACAACTTAATATTTAAAATTAGGATTAAGCGTTACGAAACTAAATTCGAATATATGAGATAAAGTGTTTAATTTTGAGTAAAAATTAAATTAAATTTTGCATTAATAAAAATAAAAATCAATTGAAAATTAAAGGTGTAATTAAATTTATAAAAGAAAGTTTGACAAGTCGTAACTTTAGACTATAAACATTAATTTGTCAATATTTTATTAATTTATAATTAATAATTTAATAATTTGTAATTAATAATTTACGCGGCGTTTATTTCAAATGCTGATTTGAAGGTGCGGCGTTAAATCGAAGTAATACGGTATATATATTTTTTTCTGTCACAAATATAATTTTCTAGATTTTTAAGTTTATATATTATATTTATATATTATATTTATATATTATATTATATATATATATATATATATATGCATTTAAAAAAGAAAGGAAAAAGTAATTATTATTAAAGAAAAAAACTCTTTCAAATTATTTTATTATTTAATTTGAAATAAAATTATTTTACGTAATTTAATAAAAAAGAAGAAAGAAAAATTTATAAAAAAAGGTTAATATTATTTTTAATAATTGTGTATTGTTTTAATATGTCAAGTTAATAATAGTTTTTGGAAACTAATAAAGATATTATCGATTAATTGTTAGATTTATTATACAAATATAAAAAAAAAGATTATACCTAAAAAGGTAGATAAAAATGTTGATGGGTCAGAAGAGTAATTGAAGTAAATGAAGAACATCGACTGAGTTCTATTATGTCGTGTTTAAGTTCGCATCAATGTGTTTACAATAGATCGAGATTTGCTAATCCAAAGATAGATCCAACACTTAAATGTGTAGATAATCCTCTTACTGCTCGTAAGGGCGAAAATTATCGATTGGCCTTAGATGATTAACAAATGGGGGGCGCATTCTTATGGACCCGAATGCTGATATCTGCCCCCATCAGGAAAAGTAATTTCAAAGAGTTTTCACGTCCTGAAATATGAAAATGATTACTTTTCAATATTTTTAAAGAAAACTATAAACAAAAATAAAAATATAAAAGAATTAAAAATTAAATGCAAAAATATTAAAATTGTCAAATATCACAGACAAAAGTCGCATATGTTCCCCTAAATGATTTCACTACATTTTGTTCAGTCTGAATTATATTTGAGACCGAATTTAAAGGCATAAATTGATTTTTAATTGGTCTGAGACTTTTAATTTTCTTTCTTTGTATCTTTATTTGCTATTTCTTCTTCCTTATCTCTGAGGGTTTTGTAAATTCTCGATTATCAATTATTTATCTTTTCAATATAAAAGAATTCATTTTTCCAGGATTAACGTGTTTCTTGAAATTTTCATTTAAGATTTAGATTTCTTTTACGATTTTAAAAATTATATAATTTTTTTTTGAAGTGGGAATATATTTTGTAGATAATTTTCTTATAAATTGTTTATTGTTGGAGTTCATTTTAATGTCTTTTTGAGGTTAATTAAACCCTCTTCTTCTCTTTCTATTAATATATAATTATTATAAGCTGCATAAAACTTTAAGAACAATATCATACAAAATTGTATATTTATTTTACTATTAATTTTTTTAAATTGTTTCAACCCTCTGTTATTGTTAATTTCTTGATATAATCTTCTACATTTGTTTTTTGATAATGCGTAAATAAATACAAATTTAAAATCTGTTTAATTATAGCAGAATGTTGAGTTCAAAAAAACTTCAGACAAAAAGAATATCTTTCAAAAGGAATAACGGTACTAAAGAATTTTTTGTGTTTGGTTCATCATCAGAAAAAAACTCTTCTTTGAATACAATGTGGATTTCCTTATAGACGTAGTTAGGTCCCACTTCTGACACTACTTCTATGTTACAAAAAAATATCTACTTTCAATCTTGTTTCCGTAATGTTAGTAAAAGCAAGACAAATGAAGAAGTTATTTTCAATAAACTAAAATAGACTAAAAGAACCCGGTAAATAAAGAATAGCAATTATTCAGGTAGGCTCCTTGTTACCCGAGAGACTTACTAGTGGTAGAGTCATGGTGATACTGAGCTTATTTTTAAAATAATTATATTATTTAAAATAATAAAGAGTTGATATTTGACAAAATTTGTCACACAAAACAATGAGATCGTGAAAAATTAATTTCAGTAACAAAGTATTTATCAGAAAATTAATCAATTAATTAGTACAAAATTTTGTCGTCCAAAAAGATTAATATTGATACTAATTGTGATTTTATTCGAATTTGTCAAACAAATTGACATTATTGCAATTTTGAGTTTGACGATTGTCCGTTCACTAATTTTCATTTAATTTGAATTTGTCAAAGTTTTTGCGAATCGAATTAAATTTTTGTGTGAACGAGTTTAATTTTTTTTACGGATTATAAATAAAAGATTTTTTGTGATAGAACTTTGAGTTCTTTTGATTTAATCTGGTATTAACGATAACTAAAATACCACCACTTGAGCTAAATGATGATCCGACTGAACAAAATTATAAAATCAGCACTGTGCGAAATGCCCGAGCTTCAAATCCGATGAGTCTGTACGAACCGGCGGTCAATCTTCATAAACCTTCGGAGCCAGATTTCCGATGACACTGGCCGTGGTCGCCATGTAAGAGGATTCCATAATAATAAATTAACAATTTCGAAATAGAAAATATATATTTGTTATTTAAAAATTACATGCGTTGATATAATATTAAAACAAATCCAAGAGATTAATTTGAATATTCTATATCCATTATTGTATTATATGTAGTATAATAAAGATAATATAAATATCATATAATTATTTATCCTTACACAATCAACAAGAGTCATTTTAGACCTTTTTGACATTGGTTCTTGCAAATGCATTAGGAATGGAATCTCAGATAGAAACCTGTGCACTTGTAAAATGAAAGTTCCTAGAATTGAGTCAGAATTTTGGGTGGATTAAAATTCAGAAAGAAATATGATGATAGGAAATGTTGATTTGGAAACGAATTCATGGAAAGAGAAATACGTGAACTTGAAGCAAGACAGTGCTGAAAGCAAAAGATTGCTGTCAGGATGTTCAGTTTGAGAAAACTCCTTGCCAGAAGAAATAGAATTAACTAAAGGAAAAGACATAGACTACACTGGACATGGATGGAATTTTGCCGAGTTCAGACCAAAATCAGAGAATCGAATTCGAAAAGGTTTATGATAAAATGTCTTACTTAATCTAACGCGTTTTCCGTTTGGGTAAGAAGATATCTGGTGTTAGTGGTTCAGATAGCTAAGATAATGTATTGGATATTCTGTTGGATAAATATTGACCAGTTTATCTTGGTTGATACGAGATTCTTGAATGGTAGTTTAAATAGCTGAAAGACGTTTTGTGAAGGAAATAATCAGAAGATTGTTGAGAGCTTTTTGTGTATTACGGATGCACTTGATAGAATTGTTAGTAGAAATGTTTCCAATTAATTTTTAATTTTATTGATAAAAAAAGTAAATAATGCTATTTAATTTCTCTTGGCTTAACAATAGTGATAGAAATATCATTGAAGTTCATTAATTATAGATATATGAGACAATATTGGAAATCATCAAGACAAGTATATTGAAAGTCAGAGGAGGTTAAATGATAAATTCAAATTTTAAATTAATAAAAATGTTTGTACCCTAAATACATAAAATACAGAAACAAAATTTTATCGAATTTAAAAAAATATAGTTGACTGATTAATAATAATTATTCAATTTTTTTAGATTATATTTTTTTTATTTAGTAAATGCCATATCTTTATTGAAATTGTCTTTAATTGTCTCTTGTTGTTTTCCTGTTTATTGCCTCCCCTCAGTTCCTATGTGTCCCTCCCATGACTGAGTTATTTTAATTATTTTTATTTTTAAAAAAAATAAATAACGAGATTTTAACGATCAACATCAATTAATGTTGTTATTCTATTTCAACAAAATATGTAACTTTGTCATTAAAAAATATTTTACGACCAATTTAATAGCTCTTTTTAACACATAAAATTATTTATATGAACAACACTAATAATTTTTACACATTATTTCCCCCTTTAAAATTTCAATTACATATTTATTGTAGGAATTTATGTTAAAAATTATATTTTATTACTTATTGTTCTATTAATCATTATTGTTCTGTTTTATCCTTTTGTATTTTAAAGCATTATAGAAAGTTCGCCGCCGACCGTAGTTTGAAGTAAAAATACTTTTCTGATATAAAACAATAGAAGTGTTTTCAATGAAAAAATAAAATTAATTCTATTTTTATTTTTATAAACTAAGTAAAAAAAGGAGGATATCGAAGATGCGTTTATTTTTTTTATAATTTTCAGTAATTACTTACTTTATTAAAGATATTCCTGTATAAATAAAACATTATTCCTTAATTTTATATCCTTCTCAATATATTTAAAAAGTGATATAATATAACTCCTTATTAAAAACAGTTATGACAATTTAAATATAATTTATACGTTTAATAAATATGAGAATAAAAGTATATTGCAAAAACTTTATTTAAAATTATATATATATATATATATATATATATATATATACTTTTATTCTCCATCAGTTTTCCAAATCAACTAGAAATTTTATCAACTGATTTCGCTAGAAAGTCTTGCGGTATGAAAGCCATAATTTCTGGTAATCGCCCTTCATGTTCTTTCAAATTTCTTGGTTTTGTGTAGTAGACCATATCTTTCAATCAACCCCAGTTAAAAAAGTCACATGGTGTTGAGTCAAGACTTCTGGCTGTATCACACGATGATCCATCAATTTTCTAGGAAATTAAGCTCATTTCTTCGAATGACTTGCTCTATCTCAGGGTCCCTGTATTTGAAAGGATGATAGGTTCTTCGGTTAATAGCCAGGAATTCTGCGGTCATGAATTTTTCATGAACATTCTTAATGGTCATAGGGTTATGAGCGTGCTTCCATAATGGTTCTCCTCCTTCTTTGCACTATAAAAATGAATCGTCAAACTTCTTAAATTATCGCATTCTGGTGGTATAGGACTTTAAATCATTTTATAGTGTTTTTAAATTTAGAAAATAATGAAGCATTAAAGAGCAAAAACGGATATTTAAAATACCATATTTAAAAATGTCTTCCTGGACGTCACTTATCTCTTATTCTTCACGCAAAGACAATGAAAAGGATACGATAGAAGCATATTGCATAATTTGGAAGATAAACAAGAAGGAAACTCACAAAAGCTTAGAGAATATAACCTACAATAGTTTTTGAAAAGAAGGATAATTTACGTAATACGGTTTTTATTGTTCATATTTTGACCTCTGGACAAATATTTCTTTTCTGAATTCTTGGACGATTTTGTTATTTCATGGAAGGTTGCCTTAAGCTACTTGAATATATTTTTCAAAAATCCTTGAAAAGAATCCTTGACAAAGTTTAACTAGGAGAAAGTATTGGAATATTGATTAATAAATATACTTACAATACAATAATTTAATAAAATAGATTATTTAAAAAAAACTATTTCCTAAACTTTATAAACAACCCAATTAGTTTAATATTTTTCAAGTCGGCATGTTAATCCCCAAAACTTTGATAATAAAATGATTTATTGAAGAAAGCCGATATTAAAATAAAAACTTAAAATCCGAGCGATCTCGGAAAATGATTATAAAATAGTTCAAGAAAAAACGGAAATAATTTTTTTGATTAAAAGTCAAAGGAAACATAATTTTGCATTAAACGCTAAGACCTAAAAAATATTTCTTAATCGGCTTTTATTAAAAGCGAAATTGTCATAAGCAATAAAATAAACACAAATTATAATAAAATAAAATATGAAAAATATATGTAAAAAACTTTTTAAAAAATCAATAAAAAATTGATCCAAATGTTATTGAATATTTCCTTGCTTAAACCACAATTGCTGGTTCAATTTTACCATTAATCGATGGTAAAATAAAATAAATATTTTTTTTAAGAATTATGTCCCCTAAGTTGATTTAAAGTTTGTAATATTTAGATGATTAATCAGAAATAATTCAGAGATGGTGTACCTGAGACTCACGAAATGTTTTATTATAACCTTCTTTTAAAAATATTTTACTATATTTATGTTTGGCAACATAAAAATAAAAAAATGGAAGACCCATCACTTCAAGAGATGGTGAGAGCCATAAACTAAGTAGTAAGAATATTTTGAATCCATTTTTGTGTAATATTAGTATATTTAATTGTATATTTAATAATTTTAATAATATGTATGATATTTATAATATGAATAAAAAGTATTATAATAACATTGCTATAAAAGGTTAAATTATTGCTAGTATTGATAACAATGGATATATTAACCAGATGCAGGATCATTAACGACTGGTAGTAAAAAATACTGATGGTTAAAAATACAGTCAAAAGGACAGTTAGATTGTCAAGTTTTCAAAGAAAGACCCGGTAAAGTTAGCGGGTTTGAAGTAAACGGTTTATTGGACACATGGCCCATGTTTAAATTAACGACTGTGTTTAATTAACGACTTCACGACTACCATCGTCCGGTGTTTGGGTTAACCTGGAGATCGGGTGGAACATTATTAATGTTATAATATACATTAAAATGCTTATTTTAATAAACTGGTTCAATTTAAAATAATAATATAAGTGTTGTGTATCTATTGAACCACCCTGTATATTTCTAATGTTGATGTTGCGTTCGTTGTTACTTTCCAACAAAATAAAAAGAAAAATCAAATCAATAAACAATACAACAATCAATTTATCAACCAATCTGTTCAACAAGAAACTCAAACCCAAATTCCAACAAAACCTCGATTAAAAAAAACATTTTTGTGATATTAATTAATGAAAAAATTTGTAAAATTTTTCTATTTTCAGTTTTTGATTTGTGTATTTTTTCAGGAAAATCTTTTCAATATTTATTGTTAATATTGACTATTTACGACACTTTTTAAATGTAACGAGTTTGTTTTATCATACTAAATAAATTATTTTCGTTGGAAACTTTTTAAAATTTTTCACTTACATGTACTACAACTCCATCACCACAAGTTGTCTAGCACTGACGGAGTGATCGACCCGGCGATTATAACAAGCGGTGACAATACTGGCCTCTATCGATTCCGGGACTACCCAAGTTAAAATAATGTCCGGGAGACTTGATTGGCGCCATCTTTCAGCCATCAATAGTTGACAATTGTATAATAGTTTGGACTAGTAAAGGCTCAGTGATCTTCAGCACCGAGAACAAATCGACCAAAAACCTTTATTTGTTAATTTAAAAAATTCTACATTAAATAAAAAATTAAAACAAGTAATTTATTTTAATGTCTGAAAAAATTGAAAAATTATTTTAGAAAATAAAAGAAGTAAATTTCATTAAGGATTGTACAAAATCTACCGCTTTCTATTTTTGAAAAAAGACTGAGACTTATCCTAAATAAAATTAAGCTGAGAAAGTTTTTCAATGACACTTAAATTGTTTTAAAATTTTGTTTTCTCTTTGCAAAGAATTAAAATGTCTCTTTTTCATTAATGGTTTAGCAATGATGTACTTCATTTAATTAATTTATTTTAATTCGTTAGTTTTTTTTTTAATTTCTTTAATTTAATTGTGATTAACAATCCTCAAATTTATATTTTCATTTATGATTATGATATTAAAAATGCAAAAAGTTCTTTAAAAATATTTATTTATTTTAAAATAATTGTATAAGATATTTTATAAAACATTACTAATTTTCAAGATAATTTCTAAATATTTTAGTGATTATAGAGTTTTAAATTGTAAATTATTTTTTTTATTTTCAACTATTTACAAAAGATTGCCTAATTTTGTCAGTTCGAAATATTTATAGCAATTAATATTAATATATTAATATATATATTAATATAATATATATTTTTTTTAATATAATTTGAGTCAGTGTATTAAGGGAACCGATAAATCAACTGAGTGATTTATAGAATTGCTTTAAAAGTTTATAAATAAATAAACTAAACCTATTTTAACTAGAATAAATGTATTATACATAACACAGAAAAAAAGAAGGTAAAATAAATAGATATAACAAAAAAGGAAATTGTGTCAATTCGAATTAACCATGAACGTCAGAAAAATTGAATTACTTTTTTTTAATTAACCAAGAGTTCGGTAAAAAGATTCTCAGCTGTATAATTTGTGCCAAATAAATCGTATTTTGGTGGGATTTATATTAACTACTTAGTCTATTTAACCCCGTTTTTACTCGGGATTAACAGTTGAAAAGTTAGTTATTAAATAATTTTATATTCAATGACTTGGTTGTGTTTTTATTTAGTAGCAAATACCATACCTTTATTTATAAATCCGAGCATTAAAACCATGTGTAAAGAGGATAGTTATTTGACTACTGTTATTATTTCTCTAAAATTCAGTTCTGGATCCATGTTTGATATTTTGGAACAATTCTCATTCCTTTGTGCCGCCCGATCCCCAGGTTGCCCCAAAAACCGGACGGTAGTAGCAGAGGTGTGCATGAATAATAGGAGCTCGGACGATTCTAAGTGCGGAGCTCATTTTATAATTATATCGTTTAGACAGATCAATTTGATACAATTATCAAATCAATTTTGTAAGACAATAAAATTCAAACAGTGTAATCTTTTTCATTAGTTAAAAATTAAAATTCAAATTGTTTCATAATTCATTTTTTATAAACAAAAACTCGAGTAAATAGTTTTTAAATTGAGACAGAAATATAAAAAGTCAAACATTAAATTAAATTTGGCAAACATACTGGCCAATTCCTTTTTGAACCGGCAAGCAAAGAAATGACTGAATGAGCCATCAGTTTTTCGTTTGCCAGAAAAATGGCTCACTAAAATTCCAATAATTCAAATTTAAAAAAAACTTTATTTTTAATTATTTATTTATTTATTTTTTCTATATTTTTAATTATTTAATTTACTTAATCTTTTTTAAAATTGTTTGATTTAAATGTTACCATTCTTTATATTATCTTACTTTCTAGGTATGTAAGTATTAGAAACCTATTTTTGAATACTTTTTATTCAATCAATTTTCTTCAAACTTTGAACATTTACTCATTTTCGATGACAATAAATGATTATGTTAAAATGTGAACAAAAAAACTTTTTAAGGTCCCAAAATGGGAAAACAACGGAAAATTCGGAGTTCCAGAACAATAATTATCGAAAAAGATCTACTTATAAATTATAAGTAGTTCATATTAATTTTTTATAATATTTTTTTAAATTATTTTTTTTATTACAACTTTGTTGGCAAAGTAGAGTTCTGTCTGCATAAAGAATGCATAAAAAAGTTATTTTTTTTATTTACTAGTTAATTAATTATTTTAATGATCCATTACAAATCAATATATATACATATATATATATATATATATATATATATATATATATATATATATATATCTTCATTTGAAAATAATATCGATTAGAATTATCTTTTTGGCAGGAGAGAAATCAGAATTTGAATATAATAATAATAACACAGATATAATAAATTTCAAATTTAAATTCCGAACACTTTTGTTCGGCTTATTTTTAATACAGACGATTGTCACAAAGATGAGCATAAAGTAATTTTTCGAACAAGTGAAGGAAATTTTATTTCAAAAAAGTGATATTTCTCAAAATTCAAGGAAAGTTTTGTTATCAACTTAGTTAAAAGAAAATATAAGATTTCAGTGGCAAATGTAGTAATCAACAGTCACACATGATTATGTATAAAAAAATAAATTATATATATATAATTAATCGATGATTAAAAACGATTAATTAAATCTATATTAAACATATTTTATTCGGATTTCTTTTCCTCGGATTTTTTAATTTACACAATTTTACCAGTTTCCAAAGGATTTTTCCATGAAATTGAATTTTGTGATCAATCAGTAAGAAACTACCAAATATTCGATCTCGAAAATCCATTATCCAATGTCATTATCCTATCCTTCGATCATCAGTTTCGACTCACTTTCAATTTTTCCAGTTTGGAAATATCCTAAATTATTAGGTGTACAAGTATGAAATGCGGATTTCAGAAAACGGATTGTGCACAATGCAAAAAGTAGGTCAATGGTTAGGCAATGATGTCATAATATTGAGTAATTATGTAGTGTTTCA